>JARQZK010004569.1:0-57541 GCA_030704885.1 Cynegetis impunctata | reverse complement strand
AAAGAGTGAAGAATATAGTCGCAGCAAAAAATATGAGGCCCAAAAGAAAGGAAATATCAAATGAGTATACTACAGATGAAGATACAACTGACTTCGAACTGCAAGAATCGGGCGGAGGTGTTTCCGAAGACTATACCGAATGCATCGGTTGTGGAGATCAGTATGCACATACATCGAAAAAAGATGACTGGATCCATTGTGTGCACTGCCAGAAATGGTTTCATGAAAACTGTTCGAAATATGTGAACCTATGTGATCTTTGCGGCAAAGTTTTATCTAAAAAAAACATTAGTAAATTCATATCTGCTCGGGTCAACTCACCCATAACGCTTGGGCCAACTCACCCACATTGTCGTACTTTGGGGGAGATGGCTCATTTTGAAAAGTTCTGTTTTATTTTTTTCTGGAAAAATCTCTCTATTTTTTCATGAAGTTTTACATTTATTCCATTCATATATGTATGTAGCCTGTACACGTAGTTTTAATTTAAGAGCTGTTTCAAAAACAGGCGGCCATCTCTCCCAGACTTACCCTATATATATATATATATATATATATATATATATATATATATATATATATATATATATATATATATATATATATATATGAATATATATATATATATATATATATATATATATATATATATATATATATATATATATATACATATTAATATTAATCATTCTAGTAATATATTGTTGTACAGAATACTGTAAGAAAAAAAAAATTCTAATTCTGATCTAATGTAAAAATCATTTTAGTATATCTCACATATCTGATTGAAGATATCTACTATCCACTAGTATGATAAATCATGATAAAGGTAGTATTATATTATATCATTCAAGTTTTGACATTCGTTTTGTTACTCCATTGTTATGGAGCTAAAACAAAATATTGAAACATTGAAACAAATTTTAGAATATTTGTTGAATAAAATAGGTGGAAAAAATAAAAACTATTTTTGGGATTCTGACGTTACTCTGACAGATAAAGACGCTTTATTGAAGGTTTTTATGATACCTATGTGCTAACTCAAACCATTATGATGAGTGTTTCAAAAAGTTGGCCAATTCACATGAAGAATTGAAGGAGTGGATTTTTTATAAACTATGTTTACCAGAAAAATTGATGTTCAATGTATTCCCAAAACCATGATTGTACTAGATCAGTCTTATCTAGAAAAAAAAAATTCGAGATTTCACTCCAGAGGATCTGAAATACTTTCCTGCAGATTGTTTGGTTGAGAAACTGAAGTCTCATGAACTTTTATTGATTTATCACAAACAAGGTACCATTTTCTTTTATATGCAACTTTTTCGAAATACAAACACATTTACTGTTTCATTCACATCGATGGTTATCCTACCAGTCAATTTAAGATGTACACTAGGCATGAAATGAAAATGAAAAAGTGAAGAAATAGTTAACTGAAATTATGTATTCTTTTCCCTGACTAATGTTTGTATAATATGATAGTTGACATATGATTTAAAGCAACAAACGATAGATGAAATCTAACATATGACATATATTACTTTTAAAACGTCATATTAGTTCCGAGAAAAAGATTATTCGAAATACATTATATGGGTTTCGAAGAAACTATTATTCCAAATACGTTATATAAGATTCAAAGAAACGATTATTTGAAATACTTTATATAAGTTTCGAAAAAACGATTATTCGAAAAAACGTAACCTCGTAGGCACGACGGGGCCCCCGAAGAACTTTCTCGGAGCCCCACACAAGAGATGCCATTTTTACCACTTCAGAATATCTCAAAAGCCCAAACATATATATATATATATATATATATATATATATATATATATATATATATATATATACATACAAATATCTATATCTATATACATATATATATATATATATATATATATATATATATATATATATATATATATATATATATATATATATATATATATATATATATATATATATATATATATATATATACAGTCAAACCTGGATAAGCGAGAGTTCAAGGGAGCACAATCTCATTCTCGCTTATAGAGGTTTCTCACTAACCCGAGTTTCTCGCTAATGCAGGTACATGGGTATCGTTTCTCTCTTATAGGGGTACGCAGCAATAACAAGTCACAGCAAGTACGAATGTAGTAAATATGTAATATGATAAAATTAAGTTATGTACATATATATTTTTAAATGCTTACGAAAACAAAACAAAAATTCATGTACTATGTAATTTTATTTTATTTGCACTCAAAAAAATCCGTCAATTTCGTTTGGGTTTCTGTTTTTGTATTTTGAATGTTTTTCTCTAACTCATAAATTTTGTCGAATATTGCTTGATCAACCGCCGCGTATTCAAAGTACTGATGTACCGTCTCCAACGCATTTAAAGCTAGCTTCATTGGAATGATCTTTATTTCTGTTTCCGGAATCTGTGCCTCGTCTTCACTGTCATTTCCAGCAATACATGTGTTCACACAATTCTTAACGATATCGTCGTCGGTTTGTTCTCCAGCGGTAGTTACGTCGTCGTCAATTTGAACGAAATCTTCGAAGCTCGGCGTTAACATATTGGATTCGTGAGACACAAGCTTAGTCCATTCCTCGTTGCTAGGTCCAACTTCAACACCATTTTCCTCTGGCAGGTCTTGCTCATCTGTACTTTTCCGAAACCCAGCTTTCTTGAAGCAGTTTTTGACAGTAACGTCGCTGACTAAGTACCATGCTTTTCTAGCAAATTTCATAGCTAGAAGTACGTTAATGTCAGGGCTACTGTTTTCTTCCAGACTCGTAAGAATATGTTTAACGACTTCTCTGCGATAAAATCGTTTAAAAGTGTGAATGATGCCTTGATCTAATGGTTGAAGTTTACTAGTGGTGTTAGCAGGTAAAAACATTACTTTTACATTTGCAAGTATTGGTAAGTCCGTATGGGCAGCACAGTTGTCAATGAATAGCAGAATTTTTTTTCGGTTTATCTTCATTTATTTGTCAACTTTTTTCAACCAATCTTCAAATAATGTCTTGGTCATCCAAGCCTTTGTATTATTGGCATAATCAACGGGTAGAGTCTTGACACCTTTAAAACATCTAGGTCGCTTTGATTTCCCGATGATGAGAAGGGGTAGTTTGTCCGTACCACTCATATTTACACACTGGAGAAGTGTAAGGCGTTCCTTGCTTTGTTTTCCTCCATGGCATTTTTCGCCTTCAAACGTAAATGTTTTATCCGGAAGGCACTTAAAAAACAAATCAGTTTCATCCGCGTTGTAAATATCGTCTGGTTCATACCCTTCTAAAAGATTTGGCAGATCTTCAGTCCAGTGGTTGCACACACCTTGGTCCACAGAGTTACTTTCTCCAGCTGCTTTTTTGAAAGCTATGTCATGACGCCTTTTAAAACCCTCTAACCAGCCGTTGCTAGCAGAAAAGTTCTGGATTCCCAGTTTTGTAGCAAACTCTTCTGATTTTTCTTTCAACAAAGGTCCATCTATGGGAACATTCTTATCGAGAGTTTGTTTTATCCATTCCAAAAGGCACTTTTCGATATTGGGAAATTCAGAAACTCTAGCCCTCTTAATATTTCCATGTCCATCAGAGCACTCAGACTTTATAGAGTCTTTTGATTTTATAATTTTATAATAGGTGGATTCTGGTAAATTAATCTCCCTCTGAATTTCATTTCGCGATTTTCCGGATTCAAACGCCTTCACTATTTTAAGTTTATCACTTAATGACAGTACTTTAATTTTCCGTTTTGACATGATGCAGAACAGAACTTTCCTTAGCAATTGATAACTATAAACTGAGTAAGTCTGACAAACAGGACGGTACACAGGCACACGTGTCCATTTGGAAAGAATGCGATACAACATTATTTAGTTCCACGAAATAGAATAGGTACAATATTGACGAGAATACAAAAACAATGGTAGGAGAAGTTCCACGAAAGTTAAGAATGAGTCATAAAATAGCACATGTTAAATTTGTAAATAAAGCTCGACTGTCGCTTATAGAGGTATAGATAAGTAGCAGTCTCACTTACGGAGGTCTATGAGGGAAAAACGACTCTCTCTGACAGAGGTTTCTGTTTCCCGCTAATAGAGGTTTTGGGAGCTTAAAATGACAGGGCCTGGCTATTACTCTCACTTATAGAGTTTTCTCACTTATCCAGTTCTCACTTATCCAGGTTTGACTGTATATATATATATATAATATATATATACATATATATATATATATATATATATATATATATATATATATATATATATATATATATATATATTATATATATATATATATATATATATATATATATATATATATATATATATATATATATATATATATATTCAAGGTGTAGTTTTTCTTAGGTTTAGAGCACAGTAAACGGTATTCAGATTTTATTAATCAATCTACATATGTTTCGGCGTTTGTGCCTTTTTCGGAAGATTTAACAATGGTTGGGACATTAGATCAGCACCGTTTGTTTCATCAATTCATTTGAACAACGCTATACACTACATTGGGTCTGTCATTTGGAAAAGCAAATTAAAATGACAGACCCAATGTAGTGTATAGCGTTGTTCAAATGAATTGATGAAATGTAGACTGCTGATAAACGTAAATGTACCAACCATTGTTAAATCTTGAAAAAGGCACAACACGCCGAAACATATGTAGATTGAAACGTCTGAATACCTGAAGTTTACTGTGCTTCTCAGCCCAAGAAAACTACACCTTGAAATATAAAATTAGCACAAGAAATTCTACCCATTAATCATATTATATATATATATATATATATATATATATATATATTAATAAATATATATATATATATATATATATATATATAATATATATATAAATATAAATATAAATAAATAATATATATATATATATATATATATATATATATATATATATATATATATATATATATATATATATATATATATATATATATATATATATATATATATATATATATATATATATATATATATATATATATATATATATATATATATATATATATATATATATATATATATATATATATATATATATATATATAAATATAAATAATATATATATATATATATATATATATATATATATATATATATATATATATATATATATATATATATATATATATATATATCATTCGGTCTGGTGACCAAAATCGCAATCGCAGTTTTATATTTTTCAAAACATTTTTGTGTAAATAAACGTATTAAATTCGAATTTTGTTTTTTTTTCATCATGTTCAATTATCACGTAGTAACGACGGATTCTGTCAACAATCTTAATAACATATTTTTGTTCAATTCATTGTTTCTTCAAATTTCTATTACCTAATCATAATTTGTAGTTATTAGTTAATTTGTAAACATAGGAACTAAGAAATATTTGATTGTATTTACAACACGTTTTAAGCTTAGGACACGACTCTGGATGTTCAATTATCACGTAGTAACGACGGATTCTGTCAACAATCTTAATAACATATTTTTGTTCAATTCATTGTTTCTTCAAATTTCTATTACCTAATCATAATTTGTAGTTATTAGTAAATTTGTAAACATAGGAACTAAGAAATATTTGATTGTATTTACAACACGTTTTAAGCTTAGGACACGACTCTGGATGTTTATATAGCTCCAAAATTACCCATACCTATGTAATTCAAAACAAAGCCAGTTATGCAAAATCTGTAGCATCAAGATATGAGGCGATATATTCTCTGTATCGTAATTTGAGTAGTTCTATAAGAAACTGACCAACCAAATATGTCATCAACCTCAATAATTAATTTCTGTTCACGTTACTGTATGTAGTTCAATTTTTCAGTCCGGTTCTGTTCAGTAATTTCGATTCTAGACCGCGCTAAAATGTGGTTTCTCCGAGCTACGTAATTATAATTACTGAGGCTGGGACTATGGAACCTCGGATCCCCAATTTCCGGCTGTATATATGTATATATGCTGAAACTTCAACAATCGTAACCTATTATCAAGTATTGTCGGATTTATTGGAGCTTATTGTAGACCCTAGCACATATTAATTTTCCGCAAATTCGGAATGTGTATATTGTGGATCGTCCTAGGCTACATCGAAACTTTAATTCTAATTATTGAACCAGTGATACCAATCCCTTCTTTAGATACCTGATTAGATTTTCAAATTTAGGTACATATGTAAAATGAAAAGATGAAATGAGAGAAATATGCCTAAACCAGACGCTATGCATCAGTTATTTTCGAACAGCGAGATATTTAAATTCAAAGATAATTTCAATAAAAAATAAAAGGTTTTCTCCTTTATGCTATGTTTTGTTGCGCAACTCAAAGTACTCTAGTTGTAAAAGACAAAAATGAAAGACTATGCTCTCATTTTAGGTTGACAGAAGCGGGATTGTAGATATGAGAAATTTATGTGGACATTTTCTTTCCAAGTTCCTGAGATCCGCTCTGATAAAATGTAAAGCAAGGTTAACAAGGGAAAAATTTTAGACTCTAAATTGACATGCCAACTAAGTATATGAGTTTTTGTCATAACCTCCCTAACGATATCAAGAACTTCACGATGAATTGTCATCATTTTTGTGCATTTCGTTCAACAGAGCGCTAAAATCGCGCCAGAAAAAAATATTACAATTTAGTGGCTGCTGCTTTAAGAAAGAGTCAGATTACTGAGAATGGCATCACATCATAAATGTGTATATATCATTACTATTTTCAGCTTCTATGAGACACGTGGAAGATTATCTATTTTAATTTTTTTCTTCGAAAACAAAGAAATATTTTTTCGAAACTAGAAGTTCAGTATAGACAAATTATACTAGTGATCTTGGATTGAATACACAATCACTGCGTTCAATTTTAAATGAATAGCTTGAATATTGACTACTTTTTAAATCGGTAAGGATAATAATTTGTGGAAAACAGATGAGTATTCATGTTTTGAAATTAGGTGAAAAAAGCGCTCTGCGATACAGAATAATCAATAATCATGATATCTAATAATATCCCTTTTGTCCTGCTATAATACCTATATCATAATGATTATATTATATAATATACTATTGAAGACCCATATCTAGTGAGAAAAACTTTAATTTAATGTATATTACCTTTTCCAAATTCAATTTAAGAAATTATAACCCAATACGATATTTTGTATCATCTTGTGATCTGAATAGTAACTTTCTATTTATAACTGAAGACCGTAGTGCGGATCTAAATGCTTTTTACTTATTTCGATTAGATTTTAAATGAACTATTCCATAAAAAAAATTAGCAAATTCTCAAGAATATGAGTTATCTAAAATTTATTATGACAGTATTATTTCAAATAAAACACGTTAAAATCTTTAGAAACCAAAGTATTTCTGGAAGCTGATAAATAACAAAAAAACATTAAAAATGAGCATTCACCTAACGCGAAATTAAAATCGTCCTAACGTATCAGTTTTAAATTTACCATTCACCCAATATATGTAAATAAATCAGTTGACCAAATATATATAAATATATATATATATATATATATATATATATATATATATATATATATATATATATATATATATATTATATGACTATAATAAGGTTTATTAGTACCGCAGTACCATATTTGAATAATTGCAGGAAGCACTATATTCTCAAGAAAAGAAATAAAATGAATCTCAGTGAATACCGAACCAATAATTTATTCCAAGTGATCACAACGAAATAACTTCATAATTGTAATTTATTATTTAAGTATTGAACAAATAGTTCCAAAAAACATTGAAACACTACTATCCTCTCTATTCTGATAAAAAAATATTGACAGCTTGATTCAGACCTCGAGTATAGAGACAGAATGCCTAACAATACCATAAATTCGAGGAATATTCAGCATATTGAAAAAACACATTTGAACGTCATCAGTACGGCACTCTTGTTGCGTATAGGTAAGGAAATATATATTAAATAGTATCATCTTGTTTAGAACAACTCTGCCAATTCAGCGTATACTGATAAAGTTTCTTGACGTTTTGTGTTGTTTTGGCATCTGACTGGATGTGTGGAAACTTAGTACTTCAGGAGGGCGACGTCGTAGCGTGTATTCTCAATACACTACGTAGTATTCGACCGTTTGGCAATATTATGCGTTGAATATATTAATGAAGTCATTGCAATCAATTGATATGTGATACTGAGGAGTGTCCAATAAGACTGAAGCAGCATGTCTATCGCTTAAATCCTTTGCGGTGACTATACTGATATTTTGATCATTTCGTGTTCTTGTTCTATTGCTATGATATTTTCATTATACATTGTTGACGATGCAATACTTTTAATAATCTGAATGGGATTAGTATATTAAAAAAATTTCAATAAACTCAAATAATTCAAATGTTCATAAATATATTATAATTCATAAATATATATATATATATATATATATATATATATATATATATATATATATATATATATATATATATATATATATATATATATATTATATATATATATATATATATATATATATATATATATAATATAACTGGCTTGATATTTATGTTCTCGAAGAAAATGTTAATAATTTACTAAATTATTAGTTTCAAAATGAAATATATCAATTAAAATTCTCGCATAGCATATAAGAACATACAAATGTCAGTAATCATTTGAGAATCGATAAAATAATATATCATATATTTCATCAATGTATTTGAATATGAAATGTAATTTAGTCCAGGGCATTTAGAGCAAAATCGGCCGGATTAAATGAATTTGGCCGTGCAGCAGATATCGAGATGCGGTTTTGTGCATTGTGTTCAGGAAGGTCACGGAAAACGAGTCTTTATGGTCTGGTTAATCCGTTTTTTGGAAAAATGCCATCATTTCAATAAGAGTTGCGTACTACAAAAGACAATGACGTTTTGTTTCTATTCATGGTCATCAAACTAGCAAGGTACACATGTTCATGTGAGACGAGAGTATAGCATCCCGGGGTCCCCAGGAAATTGGTTCTTGTATTGCACACAACATAAAAAACTTTGTCACCAGAAGAAAGTTAATAATGTACAAAAATCAGAGCTGAGGTCAAAATAGAAATTTCAATATGGCGGCCCTTTTGCTTACATTACCTCATCCTGCGTCATGTCGTTTCTTTTCTTATAGGTATGTAAGTTTCTAATACCAAACATTGGTTTCTTGTATATGTTTAAAATAACAACAATAAAACTTTTCTTACAGAGAAACTCAATTGTGTTTGATTGACCGTGTCTTCCAAATCACTGAAAAATATCTCATATATATATATATATACATATATATATATATATATATATATATATATATATATATATATATATATATATATATATATATATATATATCAGGGGCGGCTAGTCAAAGGAGGCTAAGGAGGCTAAGCCTCCTCAATAATATTTCGTGTATCACTAAAGTATTATATTGAATAGTCAGCATTCAGCATATTCATATTAATCAAAATCATATTATTTTATGCACCTACCTTCCTTTCAACCTACATTATATAATATAATTTATTAATTACGATAGAAGGTATTTACATTTACTGCATTTTATTCATTTCAAGATTTGTGGCAACGGTGCGGAGGCATGGAAAGGTATATTCTCAACGTTCATTATGTCTGCCACAGAAAAGCAAACAACGGTGAAAATACTCCGAATGAATACTTCATTGTAATAGAAAAGCAAAACACATGTAAATGGCAACACCGATCGCGACCCAGTCTTATACGATGTCGACCAATCACAACTATAGAATTTCGCGTGACATCGAGCGAACTCGTTGGAAATCGTATTGTCTAATGGCCGGCGTGTTTACTTATTTTTTTTGGTTACTGAAATTAATTTTAAAAATTTCAATGGTGACTTAGTGGAATATTTCTTATCCCATAATTTTAGTGTACTAAGTTATGAGGATAAAGTTTTAATAAAAACATTGCGACCTTCCCCTGAATTAAACAATTTGGTGCAGCGTAACAGAAAACAAAACCGCGGTTTTAATTCACGGAATTATGAGAGACATTCTTGCATAACCGGATCACAGGTGAAAAATAAATTATTTTGTTGGCAGTGTTTACTTTTTACTAGTAAAAATGTCTCTGTTTGGGGCTGCTTAGGATTTGAGGATTTAATTCTATACCTAGTTGAAAGTGATGAATTTTTCACCGATAAAGTAACTTTAAATACAGCACGCGGATTAATATCTTACTTACAAGATAAGGAATTTAATATATTTTTTAAACATCTTTAAATTAATTTTTGAACAAACAGAAATAGTTTTTCAAATCTTAGAGCACAAGTTTTCAGATGTAATTTATTCACGAAATCGGCTCAAGTTTCTTTTGAAAAAAATTTCAGAATTTCGTGCAGAAGTTTATTTTAAAAAACTATTTTCTGTATTCCAAACTACTGATGATACGACTCAATTCAGCCCAAAACGAAAAAAATTCAGTTCCGCAGATATGGAGCTTTACTATAAGCAAATATTTTATGAAATTTTGGATACTATTAGAGGTCAAATAGAAATAAGGTTCTCTGATTTGAAAGAACTGCATTTTTTTTTGAAATCACCTTTATTCATTAAATCATAATAATTTCTTTACATAATTAAATGTTACACTTCTGAACAATGCCTGAGAGCACTGGTATCGATGTATTTAAACATACAGAAGTGTTTGCAAAATATTGAAATAAATTTAGATATAATTGTAATAAAAGAACTGCATTTCATCGACTTAGTCAATAAAAATTTGTTAACCGGATTTTCGGCTCATTTTCCAGATAACCTTTTGGAAAATTTATGTCAAAAATACACTTTTTTTGATAAGGTGGCCATAAAAAGTGAACTGTGTGTTGTTTATAATGACAATGAAATTTTGGGGCAAAATGAAAATCATGTGGGGACTGTTAAATACCTTTTTGATAATGATTTGAATCAAGATTTACCTCAAGTTTATAAACTCTTATGTCTAATTGTTTCTATCCCGGTGACATCGGCTTCCGTAGAGCGCTCGTTTTCCACTCTTAAGAGAATTAAAACTTATTCACGAAATTCAATGAGCCAGGATCGTTTGAAAAATATTAGTTTGTTGTCTATTGAAAAGGAATTGGTAAAATTTTGGCGAAAGTCAAAAAATTTCATGAGGATATTATAGATCATTTTGCTAACGTTAAAGATCGCAGAATCCCGCTAATCTTCAAAAATATATAATAACTTTTCATTTGCTCTCACCAGCTGTTATCAAATCCGTTAAGTAGGTAGGTACCTATTTTGTGAAAGAAAAAAATTTGATGAATAGATGAATTGATTAATTGGCTGAGAAGAGTTTTTGTGAATATTGTAAATAGGAGTTGTAGGTCTCAAGGTAGACACTCGAAAGTGAAAACAAATGAATAGCTTAGGGTGCTTGTTTTACTTTGATTTTCTTTAAATTATAAGGCGGTTGACCTTGAAATAAAAATTTTCGCCTATGGTGTATTTTTTAACACCTCTTGTAGCCTCCTCAAACCAAAACCTCACGAGCCGCCACTGAATATATATATATATATATATATATATATATATATATATATATATATATATATATATATATATATATATATATATATATATATATATATATATATATATATATATATATATATATATATATATATATATCAGATTATGTATCGTGCCCTGTAATTTCAATTTTATAATTATTTAATTTTGTGTAATGTTTTTGTATAATTACATAATATTGAAAATTCTCGTTTAACAGTAGTTTAACGATAAACTTCAATCATTAGTGATCTCGATAACCTATAAGTACGCATTTTCAGGAAAAAAAAAAACATTTTAATATTTCTTCCGCCATATCGGTTACGCCATCTCGATTTTTACAATTTTGACATCAAATTCGAAATCAGCGACCTCGAAAACCTATAAATACAAGTTTCGAGGCAATTCTGCCGAGCCATTTCAGAGCGTGGCTAAAAATTAAAAAAAAATGGTTTTTTAGGTATAGCCCTACTTTAACGACGCTATCGGTATGGCAGTGTGATCCCAGCTAAAGTGATGCAAAAGAGCATCTTAAAAGCAAAACGCCATACCGGTACCTATTATACATGTTCATTGCAAAACAATGACATGTTTGATCCATTATGGCGACCACTTGGCGACGCCTCAGACGTATGGCGTTTTGAGATTTTCGTTCTACAGTTCATTGTTAACAAAGATCACGAAACAACAGCGTGGGGCCTATGATCCATGTTCACAGTGGAAAAATTACACGTTTCGGTAAGTATGGCGGACCTTAAGTGACGCCATATTGGTATGGCATATTGAGTTTGCGGACTTCGGCGACTTGCTTGACCACATAATACAAGAATGAAAGTGAGGCCTATGATCCAGCGGCATGGATATAGACAACACGTTTGAAAATTCACCCCTCCTAAAAGATACACTTTAGGGGTGCCATACCGAGAATTCAAAGTCGGGAATAACATTATCTATCAGCCCCCAAAGCCTCGTCGTGGGGTCTATGATACATGCAAAAACCCTCTCGGCTCCCGGTCTATCAGTTAAATATGAAATTATTCCATTCTGAAAGCTTGGCAGTTCTCAATACTGATTCTATATTTAATTTCAAATTCCACTCGAAATTTATATTTAAAATGTTTTTTTACATAATTTTATAAGTATAATAATGAATTTCAATCATTGTGTTATAGTTATTGATCATCAGGTATATATTTTATTTATGAAATATTCAATCTAGTATTTGAAATTTTAGATCATGTCATTCGAAATGACATACATATTTTATATATTTCATATATGTGAATTCAGTATATTTTCCTAAAATAATCTATCATAATCTTATTGGACGTTATTCATATAAGTCCAGGGCATTTAGAGCAAAATCGGCCCGATTAAATGAATTTGGCCGTGCAGCAGATATCGAGATGCGGTTTTCTGCATTGTGTTCAGGAAGGTCACAGAAAACGAGTCTTTATGGTCTGGTTAATCCGTTTTTTGGAAAAATATCTTCTGGGCCGGAAAATGCATTTTCCAATTGCATCATCACAATTGAGTTTCTCTGTAAGAAAAGTTTTATTGTGGTTATTTTAAACATATACAAGAAACCAATGTTTGGTATTAAAAACTTACATACCTGTAAGAAAAGAAACGACATGTCGCAGGATGAGGTAATGTAAGCAAAAGGGCCGCCATATTAAAATTTCTATTTTGACCACATCACTGATTTCTGTACATTATTAACTTTCTTGTGGTGACAAAGTTTTTTATGTTGTGTGCAATACAAGAACCAATTTCCTGGGGACCCCGGGATGCTATACTCTCGTCTCACATGAACATGTGTACCTTGCTAGTTTGATGACCATGAATAGAAACAAAACGTCTTTGTCTTTTGTAGTACGCTACTCTTATTGAAATGATAGCATATCATTGCACTCATTCTCAAAATAAACTTCAATTTAAAAGACAAAAGGTACGCCATGAAAGTAACAACAAACGCACGCAGTGAAATATGCGTCGCAATTGAATGCAAAAGCGGCCCAGAAATGGGTTGGGTCAGTCTTGCTTTCGAAAATTTTAACTTACTGTGAGCGCAAAAGTGAATTTATGTGGTATCTTGTGGTGAATGGTCGAAATAGGCTTGGACCGGTATAGCACGATTGAAATTTGATTTATTTGTAGGCCATTTTTGCTCTTAACTCAATTTTCACGACATTGTGGCTTGGGCCACTTTTGCTCTAAACGCCTCAATTAGAATCTATGAAATTATTAAACAATAATATTTTAATATTTACAAATGCTTCTCTGCTTCTAGGTTATTTTTACCACAGACAGATTCATTATGATGTGTCACGCTGACACTAGGTGATGATGTTTGCGGTGTGCGGGAAAATTTAAATTAAAGAAAAATCTCCCCTCTCACAGAAGATAAAATACCACGTTTGCTCATGAATCCTGTTCAAGCGCAGACGGTGCTGGTGTTAGCTTTGAGACATGGAAAAAGTTTGACTGTGATTTCTTATAGTCAGTGTTCATCTTGTAAATTGAGTTTGATATTTTTTCTATTATTTTATAAGGTCTGAGTTTCAGTTCATCGAGCTTCTTTCTATTTAATTTGTTTCCATTCTCTACAAAAACGGTATCACCAACTTTGATGTCTATATGTCTTTGATTCTTATCATAGATTGTCTTGTTGTAATTATTTTTCCTGGCCTGTATCAAATCATATTCGGTCTTCTTCTGTTTCAGCTCATTTGGCAAAATCGTAACATCTGTGCCATAAAGTAGGTATATTGGAGCATTTCCAGTAACAGTGTGATCTGTTTCATTGTATTTTTTTACACAGTTTTGTGCAATCGTAGTCCAGGCTATTTTTCTGTCATGTTCGTTTATCTTGCATCTTATTTTATGGACCAATGTTTGGTTTAGCCTCTCGATTAATCCATTTGAGAAGGAGCGTTCACTGCTGTAAAAATTATTGGAATATTTTTTTCATCCAAGAATTTCTTAAATTCCTTAGAATTAATGCCTGGGTATTGATCTGAGAGTATCAACTCAGTTTCTTCATTTTCTGCACAGTTTTTTATCAGTTTTATGAAATCATTAGCATTTTGAGTACTTGACGTTAAAATATATGCATACCTAGTGAAATGATCTGATAGTAAATGTAAGTATCTCTTCGTTGATCTGGAACCTCCAAAGCCTCCAATGGTATCAATAGAGCATATTTGGAAAGGTTTTGTGGCAGGGCCCAAGTGGGACATCAATCCGTATTTATTTTGTCCTCTTGATTTATTTTTTAAACATATTATACAATTTTCACAGATTCTTTTTATGTTTTTCGTCATGTTTTCTGCTGTATAAACTGAGCTTATCATTCTATGCATTTGTTTATTTATTTCTTTAGAATCTATTTCGTCTCTTTGTATAGGTATTTTCTGCATGATTTTTAAGTTTTCGTTTTGAACTAAATAGAATTCTTTAATTAAATCTATCCCTATTAAAAAATCATAATAGAAATTTTCTTTGTCAATAACGAAAACATTCATTTTTTTTCCATATCAAAAATGGCTACATCGAGTGAAATTATACCAATTGCCTTTTTAACACCATTAATCGTTTTTAAATTTGTTTTGTTGGAGTGACTGGTTTCCTTATTATTTATTTTTAACAATTTTGAGTTTATCAATGAAACATTAGACCCCGAGTCGTAGGTTCCAAATACTTCAATATTTTCATTGAGTGTTAATTTTACTTTGATTAATGGCGGCGCTGTTAGTTTTTTTGATCTTCACGCTGCAATTCACATTCCAATTCTGAATTATTGACGAGCTCTATTTGCTTTTTATCTTTCTCGGTGTTTATTTTTGTTTTGAACCAACAGGAATCTTCTGCATGATAGCAAACACCTTTATTCAATTTTTCACAAATACTACATTTTTCTTTAATCTGCTTTGTATCTTCTTTTCTTTTGAAATTTTTTTTCTTTATGACTAAGTGTTCTAGTCTGCCACGTTCTTTAAATAGGTCCTCTGTGCGTTCAATTACTTCTTTGTTAGTAGTTATATGATGGGGTTTATGCCTCAACGGGACGGCCTCCGACACCTAAGGCAGATGCCGTCCAGGGACGGCCTCCGACACCTAAGGCAGATGTTGTCCAGGGACGGCCTCCGACACCTAAGGCAGATGCCGTCCAGGGACGGCGTCCGCCACCTAAGGCAGATGCCTCAACGGGACGGCCTCCGACACCTAAGGCAGATGGCGTCCAGGGACGGCGTCCGACACCTAAGGCAGATGCCGTCCAGGGACGGCCTCCGACACCTAAGGCAGATGCCGTCCAGGGACGGCCTCCAACACCTAACGCAGATGTCGTCCAGGGACGGCGACCGACACCTAAGGCAGATGTCGTCCAGGGACGGCGTCCGACACCTAACGCAGATGTCGTCCAGGGACGGCCTCCGACACCTAAGGCAGATGTCGTCCAGGGACGGCCTCCGACACCCCATGGTGACCTCATGCTATTCATATTTATTAACCTTGTTATGATTGAGAATTATTTCGAAAACAAGTCTCGACTTGTTTTGAACGCATATTTATTTAACCTTTAAGGTTACATACATACGATAAGTGCAATTAATATGCATAAATAAGATGTTGTCTTTGTTATTGAAATATACAGAAATGCAATTTTGTTGATTTTATTTAGTCCATCATTTAGAGAAATTACGATTGCAACATTGTAATATTGCATTCAGTCGATAATTGAGGTCATATAGATAACCTCTATAATAAATTATGATTGCAACTTTGTAATATTGCATTTACTCGATGATTGGGGTCATATAGATAACCTCTATAATGAATTTCGATTGAAACTTCCAATTAGACTTCCAACAGACACTATAAATTGAAAAAGTTTTCCTTCACGCTTCAGTTACGCTTGAATATTACTCAAGTATTATTTACGAGAAGAAATGGAGAATATAAATTCAGCAAAGTCGGTCAGTTCTCTTACTAAAGGGTTGTTGTTGGCAACAAGAGAGGTAGTTTCACTGGTCAGAACCCTTGACGAGGTTAAAACCAATATAAAATTGATAAACAGAAATGTTCATTTACTACGAAGAGCAGTGAAAAAAAGGATTTACAAGTATTACGATCACGAGAATCCTCACAAGCTAGAATATGCTCTGGCTATGATGAAATATTATCGGCAGCAATTGAGAGTGAAAAAGAAGAATCTTGAGAAAATTGGTGGTGGACTTCAACCCAAAGGAAAAAGGTATGTGATGTGGGAAGATTCTGAATCGTGTTTTTCGAAAAGGATGTGTACTGGAATCATCACTAATTTATCAGTAAATGACCCGATAGAGTTTTTCCACCGAGCATTTAAAATTTTCTTTCGGAAAATAAAGGAGCAGTTGCAGAAGTGTGGATTGCTGAAAGTCAATTCGATGTTTACTGGACTGTTTATTAAACCGAATTCAGAGGAGAGAGACATTAAATGGTTCAACACCAAGAATGCAGTCATCGATTCCAATACAAAATTGAGTGATTGGTTCGAGCAACACATCACCAGTGTGGTACTGAAAGAGTTGGAGGAATTTCAGGAACGAGATTCAGGATGGGCCTTGGCAGCGATTCAGAATTTAAAATTGAATATTAATCAGTATGATCCATTGAGATTTGGTAATTCGACATATGTTAAGACTCCACAATTTCTTCAAAGAAAAATAGGTATTGTAAATATTGAGAATAACGATGAATTTTGCTTTTTGTGGTCAATAGTAGCTGCTTTATATCCAACAACTTCAAAAAATAATACTCGCATAAATAATTATCCGCATTTTTCAAATGTGCTCAAATACGAAGGTATTGAGTTTCCGATTAAATTGAATGATATCCCTAAATTCGAACTAATGAACAATTCATCTATTAATGTTTTCGTTTGTGAAAAAAAAAATTTCACCGGTTTTATTGAGTAGAAATTCTAACACAAGAAAAATTAACCTTTTAATGCTACCAAGACATTCTGATGATATGGATGGAGATCAACTCTATTATTTCGTGTTGATTAAAAATATATCATATTTACAAAAAACAAAAATAGGCAATACTTTTGTTTCAGATGTATAAATCATTTCTCTTCTGAAACCTTGTTACAGACTCATAAATCCAGTTGTTTTTCAAATAATAAAACTGCAATCAAACTACCTACCGAATCGGAAAAATATTTGAAATTCAAAGATTTTTCTCATAAGGAAAAGGTTAGATTTACAATTTATGCAGACCTTGAAAGTATTCTGGAAAAATGTGATGAAAAGTTGAGCGAAAATTCTCATTCTTCAGCTCGTAAATATCAACATCATAAAGCGTTCAGCATAGCGTATTATCTCCGTTGTTCTTACGATGATTCTTTGTCCCGCTTTCAATCGTATCGAGGAGAAGATTGCATAGCTTGGTTTGTGCGCGAACTTCAAGAGATTTCAAAATTTGTCGATGAAAAATTAAAGATAAATCATACAATCTCGGGTGATTTTAAACAGAGTACCACGTGTCACATTTGTGAAAAACCGTTCAAAGAAAATGATATAGAATGCAGGGATCATTTTCATTTACAACCAAAAAACAACTTCAGGGGTCTAAGTCATCAATCTTGTAATTTGAATTATCAAGAATCTCATATTATCCCCGTATGTTTTCATAATTTATCTGGTTATGATTCACACTTCATAATTAGAGAATTAGCTACGTCATTCCAAGGAAATGTTAAGGTTCTACCAATCAATAAATATAAATATATTTCGATTTCTAAACAAGTTTACGGAACAAACTGCACGCTGAGATTTATAGATTCCATCAGGTTTATGGCTAGCTCTATTGATAAACTATCGTCTTATTTAAATGCTAAGCAGAAAAATATTACCAGAAGTTATTGTCAATCTGAAAGAGATTTCAGCTTACTGAACAAAAAAGGAATATTTCCCTATGATTACATTGAGTCGTGGGCTCGCTTAAATGAGACATGTCTCCCCTCAAAAGAATCATTTTATAACAATTTAGGGGATTGCCATATAACTGATGATCAATACAATAACGCTCAAAAAGTTTGGTCTCATTTCAACATTAAAACACTAGGTGAATATGCGGATCTTTAT
Source organism: Cynegetis impunctata (assembly GCA_030704885.1). NCBI lineage: Eukaryota > Metazoa > Arthropoda > Insecta > Coleoptera > Coccinellidae > Cynegetis > Cynegetis impunctata. Next base: position 38,804 of record JARQZK010004569.1, on the reverse strand, counting down.
TTAAAAACAGATGTATTGTAGTTGGCTGATATTTTTATACTCTTCCAGGATACTGTTTCCAAGCAATGCTAAAGACTACAGAAGTTTGTTTAGAACTACTGACAGACGTAGACATGATGATGTTTATAGAAAATGGAATTAGGGGTGGAGTGTCACAATGTAGTAATCGATACGCAAAAGCTAACAATAAATATATGAAAAAAGGCTTCAATATTAACGAACCTTCAAGTTATCTCATGTATTATGACATAAACAATATGTATGGCACGTCTATGACTGATTACTTACCACTATCAGATTTTCAATGGGCTGATGAAAATATTGATGTACTCAACATTCCAGATGATTCAGATGTCGGGTATATTTTTGAATGCGATTTAGATTACCCAACATATTTACATGAGCTCCACAAAGACTTACCTTTAGCTCCCGAACATAGAGAACCACCTTCTTCAACACAAAAAAAGTTATTAACTACTTTAATGCCAAAAAGTAAATATATCGTTCACTATAAAAACCTTAAATTCTACTTGAATCATGGAATGATTTTGAAACGTGTTCACAGAGTATTGAAATTCAAACAATCTCCTTGGTTACGTAAATACATTGAACTCAATAGTGCAAAAAGAAAAGAAGCACGTAATGACTTTGAAAATAATCTCTTCAAATTGTTCATTAATGCAGTATTTGGTAAATGTATGGAAAATATGAGAAAACATAAAGATGTTCGGATTGTCACTAAGTGAGACGGTCAATGGGGAGGGTGCACGTAATTTAATTTCTAAGCCTTATTTTCATAGTTCAGTAATTTTTTCAGAAGACTTTGCTATTATTGAAATGAATAGATTGGAAATTACCCTCAATAATCCAATTTACGTGGGATTCACTATTTTAGATATTTCGAAATTATTATTATACGATTTTCATTATAACTATGTTAAAAATATTTTTAAAGATAAGGCTACATTGTTATATTCCGACACGGAGTTTCTTCTATACAAATTTGAAGTAGACGATATTTATGAAAACATGAGGTTGGACATAGACGTCGGACTACCCATAAAGCAACATATTCAACTTACCTAGAGTCAATAAGAAGGTTCTGGGTAAAATGAAAGATGAAAACAATGGTTCTATAATGTTAGAGTTTGTAGGTCTTAGATCTAAAATGTATTCATACATAACTGAGAATTCCGAAAACAGCGAAAAAAATGTAAAAAAAGCAAAAGGGGTAACTGCTGCGTCATTGAAAAAAATTACTTTTAATGATTACAAAAATTGTTTATTTAACAATGAAATTCTTAGAAGAAATGAAAATTTAATAAGATCATTCAGACATGAAGTATTTTCAATCAAACAAGGAAAAGTTTTACTGAATTCTTTCGATGATAAACGCACGATCAGTCCCTTTTCAACCGATACCAAGCCGTGGGGTTACAAACACTCTAGGTCATTTCTTCAGATTGACCAGTCCTAAACAAACATTCATCAGAGAAACAACGGTCTCTTTCTCTCTTTTGAAAAAGATTGAATATGAAGTAGCAGTAAAAACTAAAAATATATACGATAAATACCTGAAAACAATAATTTCAGAATCCACTAAAGCACATTCTCATATAGTTTTTGCTCAGTATTTTACGAGAAAAAAAATTTCCCCTAAGGAGCAATCATTTCAGATGGATAGCAACAATATCTTGTGAAGTAAATGCAGAGTTTGTACGAGCAATCATTTCTCGTTGTATTCATATCACTTGCTATCTAATAATATGAATGGTGATGATTTCATAGATTTTGATAGAAAATTCAATGTTAATGAATTTAAGTAAAATTATAAAAAAATATATAGATTATTGTATAGATATAAGTATTTGTGAATCTGCTTACTTTGCTAACAGCTCAGTTTTGAATTCTATATTGAAAGTTCTTGAATCTCTGAACTTGCCACCCAAATTTTCACCAAAGCCGAATGAAGTCCACAAGAGAATTTTCAATTGGATAAAGGAAAATATTCAGCGCTATGAGAAAGATGTAGAAGCTCTTCTAGGATGGTATGACGGACCCTGCTGCAGTCCTTGGCCTTCATCAAACATTTCCTACTATCAATGCACTCTATTCTTGTTAAGGACTCTGATTCAATAAACAAAGTAATACAAGTTATTTCCGTTTGCTCGAATCATTATCATAATAACTGAATATAGTTGAGAACAACATTCTTCTCAATACCCTTGTCTTGTTTACGACGACTGCTACTATGTGGCGCCATCGAAGATGACCGAATTTGACAGGAGGAAGGGGAACGTGTAAACCTATATAAACGACAAACACACACAGTCACCGAACAAGTTCAGCACCATGTTTTCTCAACTAAACAAAGAATCTACAGCTCAAGAGATGCAGAGCGCAAGCTCTCTAGAAGTTAGTAGAAAATATATAATTAAAAGTATATCAAGAATTCAAACGAAGTATGGTGAGAAGATACAAGTGAAGACGGATGATCTATTAATTATTCTACCATCAAGGTTTGCAGTAATTCTCCAAGATAATCAAATCGTTGAAATTAATAGAAAAATTGAATCTGGTCAAATTTGCACCATAAAAAACCTTGGAAAAACTGGACGAACCGTCAACATTGAATTTGAAGAGGCGGAGTAGTATTGAGGAGTGGGAAGAAGGAGGAGTACATTTATAAAACAAGCTTACAAACGTAATAGCATTCAACAGCAGTCTTCGACTAATGGAAGATCTCAAAGTAAGAGTGGAAAAATTTTGTCAAGAATTGGAGATTTTAAAACAGGGAATTTCAATATATGAACTGTGTAGATTATTTCAACGATTGAGAATCAGCGAAGATGACGAGTGAATTACAAATAGTACTTACTCACTACAAAAACAAATTTATTTTCGACTTGGAAGACAGATGCTTGAGTTTGGAGCATTTTGAAAATAACCAGTTGAATAACATCATAATGAAAATTAAGGAAGATTTGCAGAAGATAATCAAGAATATTGTATTCAATGGACACAACTTGAATGAATGCAACAACGAAGATTGTTTCAGCTGTCAAATTAACTTGAAAGATTTGAAAGCATATATGGCAGCATATGAAGTCCTACTTAATTACATTACAAACCAAATCAGTATAGAGGAACTCTGCACCTTCTTCGTCAATTCCACATTGAGTTCATACATAAATTTTTTATGGGCAGAACTACCAAATTATTTAAAAGAAGAATATGGTTATTTTATTGGTCCTTCTCCTCAACAGTCTGAAGAAGATGTTGGCTTCGATGAAGAATATTATTCTCCCCCTACTCCTAATTCTACACCCGACGAAGAAGAAGAAGATTTAAGATTCGATGAGCAATATTTTATGTAAATTATATATTGTAAAAATAAATGTATTCATAAAAACATGTTATTTATTGATTATTTCACATTATCAGAACTTATCCAACTATTTCTAGAATTGTCTTACCCTAGCCATTTAACAAACAATTTTTTGTCTTTTCTCTTAATAACTTTTTCAACTAGAAGAATGTCTTGATGTTTCACACGTTGCAGCTCCATTTCATAGAATCTACCAGAAATTGATTCGTTGTTTTCATCTTTCAACAGATGTGTAATTTGATTTGTACTTTGTACTTTTCTAACTTTAAATATCTCATTAGACCAATTCGGTGTATATGATTCATCGAAAAGGCTTCGATGTTTACTAATTCGAACCTGATCACCAACTTTGTATTTCGAATTCAGATTTCTAATTTTGATCTGGCTGTAGACTTTGCTCAAAAGATGCTTCTCATTTATTTTATTCACTTGATTTGGCTTCATTCCAATAGTTCTATGAACGTTGTTGTTGTACAAATCAACAAGTTCTTCTGAAATATTCAGCTATTTATAGGAGCCTTGTAAACTGAATCTTTTCCATAGAATATTCTTGAATGTTCTGTTGAATCTTTCGATAATTGAAGCGTCTTTTGAACTCCAAGTATTGTAGTGATTTATTCTAAATTTTTTCATGAGTTGGTTGAAGCTTTTATTATAAAATTCCTTGCCCAAATCAGATTGTAGATTTTTCGGTTTATTTTTCATTTTAACCAAAATTTTGTTCATTGCACTCGTCACTTCTTCACTCGATTTCCTTTTCAATGGTTCAACCCAAGCTTTTTTTGAAAAACAATTGATACAAGCCAGAATATATTTATAACCTTTATTCTCCCGTGCATAAGGTATCATCTCGATCAAATCTATTTGAATAAGATCAGTGGTACCTTTCAACATTACTTTACGTCGAGGAAAATTGACTCTCGCCATTCTATGAATTTCATCGACAACATCTTTCTTGATTTGACTAATTTTTTTCATACCGTACTGAACGACGATTGAAAGCCTATTGGACATTCAATTAACAGTTCAACAAATAAATGCTTATTCTCCACACCACAAAATTTTATTCTATCCTTATTTTGTATCAAGGTATTTTTTATTTCACTAACCTTATATTTTCGATCATTAATCATGATGTTTAAACCATGCGGGTGATTATGAACTTCGACGATAGCTCCTTTTTCTAGTAAAAATTCCCAATAATCCTCTGTTTGGAATAAGATTTAATTTTTAGTTTTAGAATCAATTTTGTCCGATTCAAATCGTACTAGAATTTTATATGTATAATATCTGAAATCGTTCTCATATCGCTGCTTTCGATAATATGTATTGATGTGATGCCCAAATTTATCAATACTCATTCTATGACATCCGCCTCACGTAGTTCTTCGAAAATAGACTCAATTTCGTTTATATGACCTTTATGTCCAGCTGTTTGCGAGGATACTAACAAACGCAATCTATCAACAAGCTCATTTATATCATCCCAAAAAACATAAACTACTGGATTGTTACTGAACACTTTCATCTTCATCATTTCTCCACCTCGTTTTTTAGATCTAAGAAGAAGAGATGAAGAACGAGGTCTTTGAGGAACTAAGGGAGCAATTGAAAGTTTACCAATAATTTCCTTATACTTGTAAGAACCATTACCAGCAATCTGATCTCTAGGATTATAATTTCTTTTGTGAGCACTTGTTCTCTGGCCTATATCCAAATAATTTTTCTCGTCTGAAGCTTTGAATCCGGATGGTCGTTTTTTGAATAACAGTTCAAATAGACCAGGAGTCGCTGTATAAGTAATTGAGTTTCCCAAATTATCTGTAATTATTACATCACCAAGTTCAGGGTCTATTGAAAATTGCGCATGTCCAATTTTAAGTCTATTACTTTCAGGATCAAACCTCACACCATATCGAAATCAAAATTATTCTCTACGTCGGCAATCATTTCACCAATATATTGACGTGGTAGAGGTGGTAAACTATTTAACCAATGAACTAATTCATCCGACTCGGAAAATGTCTGAATATATTCTTTGCTGTCTTCTAGCATTCTACTGAACGCCTCATTTTCTTTATCTGTTTGTTCTTCGTCGTTGTCGTCATCTTCTTCTTGTTCATCAGATTTCGATGAATATACCTCTTCATCAAGAAGGAAGTCTGGTTCTAATTTTCTCTTTCGAACAGAGGTTTTCCGGATAGGAGTTGTATGTTTCTCCTCATCCTTAGGTTCTTCTTTTTGTTCGACTTTGATTGAATGAAAATCCAAATTGCCTGTGTTGAGTTTCTGAGCTATGTCCTGCAATCTACTAGTTATTGGTGAAAAAGACTCTTCCCGTTCGATTTTGTCTCTTTTAAGTTGACCAAGCTTTTCCTTCTAAACTTCCCTCACATTCACAAGGTCTGATTTGACTTTAATTTCATCCATCCTACAACAGGTTTATACAACAACAGGTCTGTAAAAGCTGTCTGTCTGTCTGTCTGTCTGTAAAAGCTGTCTGTCTGTCTGTAAAAGCTGTCTGTCTGTCTGTAAAAGCTGTCTGTCTGTCTGTAAAAGCTGTCTGTCTGTAAAATATGTCTGTTAACCTACTCATCGATGCCATTCGAATGCTTGAAAATATAATATTCACGGTATTATATACTGATCAAATGCCTTCCGAAATCTCCCTTTAGTAATCTCAGAATCCTTGTCAATCACTAAAAATCCAAACTTACCTTTCCAACATTCTCCACACATTGATTTAAACTGATCATATTTGATGTCTGTATTCACATGTTCGTTATAGATATATCTTAGATTCAATTAATCTAATCGAAATAAAATTATCAAATTTGCATTATCTCGCACCAATTGCTTCGGAATCCTTGTATACGTTTGACAAAGATAAAAGCAATCAGTTTTATTATGTCGCCCCATGCTGAAATATTCTCTCATTGTATCCTGCTTATCACAAGATACGTCATCGAAGATGAATATAGAATTCGTTTTAGCTTCAACTGGTTGTATAATGTTTTCACAATTTTGATATTTGAAATAATTGATTCCTTTGATTGGGGTTATAATATTTTCCAGAAGCATATATTTAGGTTGAGCTAGAGACTTTGAATAAACGTATATATTCTCGAAACGTAGCCCATTGAAATGCAGAAGCAAAGTGATCATTACATTAGTTTTTCCACAGTTCGAGGGGCCTATGATTAGACACCGTATTGTCGAGGGTAAAAGAGACCCATGTCTTTTTAAAACTGTTGCTGTATTTATATCTCTCTTATCTATTGGTAGAGTTGTTTTCTGTTTCACTATCCTCATGACTGATTGTGAAGGACTGACTGACAACACTTTTCAGTACGTATTTATACCTGATTATAAGTGAAAATTTCATCATTCATTTTGTAAACAGGAACCGAGCAACAACTTATAAAAATGTTGTGCCCAAAGAAAAAAGTTAGTCGTAAATCGAACTTTACCAAGAGAGGTGGTGGTTTTGTGAATACTTTAATTAACAAACTTCCTGTGGAATTACACATTCCTTCATATTCGTATTGTGGACCGGGAACTAAGCTTCATGAAAGATTGAAACGAGATGATCCAGGAATCAATAAATTGGATGAAGCTTGTAAGGAACATGATATAGCATATGATCAAAATACTGACTTGAAATCTAGACATATTGCAGATCGTATTTTGTCATCTAAAGCGTTAGAAATATTCCGTTCATCTGACGCATCATTAGGAGAAAGAGCAGCAGCATTAGGTGTTAGTACTATCATGAAAGCAAAGACCAAATTAGGGATGGGTATTTCAAGGAAAAATAGAAAAAACAAGAAAAAGAAGACAGGCGGAGGATTATCTTTGAATTCTGCAATTTCTTTAGCAAGGAAAGCTCTGAAGAATAACCCCATGTCTGATATGAAGAACTCGATTAAGATTGCCGTGAATGCTATAAAAAGAAATAAAAAGAAGGGTAGAAAAATGTTGAACTCTGCTCGCGTTATACCAGTACCTAAAAGCGGTGATTTTCTTCCGCTAATTCCTTTGTTTGCAGGATTGTCCGCTATTGGAGCCCTTACTGGAGGAGCGGCAAGTATTGCTAAAGCTGTGAATGCAGCCAAAACGGCATCGGAAAATTTGAAAGAAGCTCAACGTCACAACCAAATGATGGAATCTATATCTATGGGAAAAGGTTTATATTTAAGACCTTATAAATCTGGATTAGGTCCTGCTGGAATGAAAGAGAATTACCTGTAAAGCTACCCAACCGTTCACTCACAAATGTTGACTTGATAAAATTTATCGGTATATTGAAAATCCCTCATTTTCGCGGAGTATTCATGAGAAATAATTTACCTCGTAAAATTTCAACGCAAGAGTGTGGAATAATAAATTTAGATTCAGAAGAAAATGATGGAACCCATTGGACATGTTATGTGAAAAATAAAGAAAAAATTGTTTATTATGATTCATTTGGTGATTTACGACCGCCTCTGGAAGTTATTGAGTATTTCAAATCGATGCCTTGTACAATTTATTTTAATTATGATAGGCATCAAACCTTCAACTCAATAATTTGCGGTCATCTCTGTCTCAAGTTCCTATTTAATTATGCAGTATAAATAACTCAACTTCTCTTGACTATTTTCATTCAATAAAAAGCAAGCGACAAACCAGTATGTCGTATACATTCACAATATCAGGTAACGAATCTGTTTTAAAAACAACATTCCATCCAGCTATTGATTTGGATGAAAACGTTGAGTATGAAATAGGTTTAATTACATTTGAGACATATAATTCTATTCCGAATGTGAATAAAAGAAATAATAAATTTCGCTACTATCTACCAAATAGTACCACTGAAAAAGTTTTAGAGATACCTGAAGGAGCATATGAAGTATCAAGCATAAACGATTATTTGAATCAATCTTTGGAAGAACATTCAAAAGAAGGAATTTACTTATTTGATTACACAGGAAAAATTACGAAAAAAAGAAAAAAACTCGAAGATATATTAATGATTGATTTGAAAGCGAATAATAATACATTGAGGAGTGAAATAAAAGCAACATTTGATATTAATTTTGAACCACACGATACATTGGCTGATATCTTAGGATTCAAACATACCAAACTCTTAGCCAATAAGAGACATATTTCAGATTTTCCTGTAGATATTAATCAAGTTAATATCATAGGTATTGAATGTAATATAGCAGCAGGATCGTACAGAAATAACAAAAGTGTACATATAATTCATGAATTTTTTCCGAATGCTCCACCAGGTTTCACGATCATAGAAACACCAAGAAATGTTATTTATTTACCTGTCAATACTAAACAAATTGATGTGTTAAATATTCAAATAGTCGATCAAGAAGGTAATCTCGTTAATCTACGTGGAGAAGTCGTGACGGTAAGGTTACATCTAAGAAAGAGGTCCTGATGGGTATCAATTTTCATAATAGTCTTGTTGATAGGAAAGCTGACAAATATTCTACTATAAATAACATCGTCCAAAGAAGTCCAGCCATTGCTAAATCGAGAACCAGTCAATTAACATCTGAGAATAAACGATTTCTCTCCTCGCTTGGATTGAAAATAATAAATCGAGGTAAATAGGTGGAAAATTGTTCGTGAGATTTGTGTAATATTTAGAAATATTCAGTAGGAGCTCCTGTTAGAAGAATGGACATCCTTAATATTGACGAAAAAAACCATATTCGACGATTCCATAACGAATGCTGAAAAGCATTCACATCTACCATATGCAGGAAACGCATTCAACAACAACGAAGAAATCAGAATTCCTATTCAACAACAAGATGTCTATACTCACCCTTGGAATAGCTCGCTCTACATAGAAGGAAAAATTAATGCTAAAACAAAAGATGGCACACCATCATCAGCTGTTAAGTTTGTGAATAATGGAATAGTGAGTCTTTTCGATGAAATTCGATATGAAGTTGGCTCCATAATCATAGACAGAGTCCGTTTACCAGGCATTGCTACCACTATGAAAGCTTTTTGTTCATTTAGTAATGACGAGAGCAGAGCTTCATCTATTTCTGGGTGGAATCCTTTGGAAGACAGCAACAAAATAACTGATAGTTCAGGAAACTTTAACGTAGTCATACCTTTACGTTTTCTATTCGGATTTTGTGAAGATTTCAAATGTATACTCATCAATTTACGACAAGAATTGGTGTTGATTCGTACAAATTCTGATACAAACGCTATTGTAAGCAATGAAAAAGATGGAACTTTCAATATAAACTTAACAAAGGTTATATGGAGAGTACCTCATATTAATGTTGAGGATAGAGAAAGAATCAGACTTTTACGTCAGATTTCAAGTAATCAAGAACTCGATGTACCCTTCAGATCATGGGAATTGTACGAAAATCCTTTGTTGCAGCAAACTATGAAACAGAGTTGGACGATCAAAACAAGTACTCAAATGGAGAAACCACGATTCATAATATTCGGGTTCAAAACAAACCGAAAATATAAAACTGTTTTAAAATTCGGAGATGTTTCCATACGACAATATCAATCTCAATTTCAAAAACAATCAGTTCGCTCTTCTATACGAAATGTACGCGTGCTTTCAAAAATCGTATTATGGTAGGGATAGCCAGGGACTATTAGACCCTTATAAGTTTAGAGATATTGCCCCATTGTCAGTTATCGATTGCTCACGTCAGAATGAAGTTCTTAAATCCGGTTCTGTGGATATACGTCTAGAATTTGAAACTTCTGAAAATATTCCAGCAAATACATCAGCATACTGTCTAATTTTACATGATAAATTTGTGAAATATAACCCTCTAACAAGTACTATGAGAATAGTACAATAAAAAATGCTGTTCACAGTGGATGTTCAAGGCTTTCAGTACAAGAATAGTGAATTCTTATGTAAAGAAATTGCTGTTCTGAAAAACCTTCGCTGTTTTCATGAAATAGTAAATTTTCCAATTCATTGCGAGCATCTTGAAGAAAAATTTAGACGTCATGCTGGTTGGGTTACCCAAAATATTCACGGATTGAGATGGAATGAACCAGGTACTATTGACCTTTCTCAAATTGAAAATTTCCTAGCAAAATTGACTGCTGATTACGAGGGACCAATAATTGTAAAAGGATTGCAAAAAAAGAAGTGGATCCAAAGATACGTATCAAATAGAGTGATTGATATAGAAACAGAGTATAACTGCCAAGCTGAAATTCCCGAAAGTTCTGAATCCTGCTGTGTTCACTATAATAAAACCAGACGTTGTGCTCGGAATAATGTATTCAAATGGTCAGATTGGTGTCTGAATAATATTCTTCAGCTCAAGGAATATTTTATTGTAGTAATATATTGTATTTCATTTGCATAATAAAATATTTTATCAATTATTAATAGTTTTATTTCAATACTGGTATATATATATATATATATATATATATATATATATATATATATATATATATATATATATATATATATATATATATATATATATATATATATATATATATATATATATATATATATATATATATATATATATAAATATAAATATATATATATATATATATATATATATATATATATATATATATATAAATATATATATATATATAAATGAAAACTATGAGAAAATATAAATTTTTTTTTCATTCACAGAGCTATATAGATATAAAATAAATTATAACAATTATCGAATGAAATTCATGAACAAACTAAAATTATCACATTTCTTATCGTATGTTTGTAACCTTAAAGGTTAAATAAATATGCGTTCAAAACAAGTCGAGACTTGTTTTCGAAATAATTTTCAATCATAACAAGGTTAATAAATATGAATAGCATGAGGTCACTATGGGGTGTCGGAGGCAGTCCCTGGACGGCATCTGCCTTAGGTGTCGGAGGCCGTCCCTGGACGGCATCTGCCTTAGGTGTCGGACGCCGTCCCTGGATAGCATCTGCCTTAGGTGTCGGACGCCTTCCCTGGACGGCATCTGCCTTAGGTGTCGAACGCCGTCCCGTTGAGGCATCTGCCTTAGGTGGCGGAGGCCGTCCCTGGACGACATCTGCCTTAGGTGTCGGAGGCCGTCCCTGGACGGCATCTGCCTTAGGTGTCGGACGCCGTCCCTGGACGGCATCTGCCTTAGGTGTCGGAGGCCGTCCCGTTGAGGCATCTGCCTTAGGTGGCGGACGCCGTCCCTGGACGGCATCTGCCTTAGGTGTCGGAGGCCGTCCCTGGACGACATCTGCCTTAGGTGTCGGAGGCCGTCCCTGGACGGCATCTGCTTTAGGTGTCGGAGGCCGTCCCGTTGAGGCATAAACCCCACCATATAACTACTTTTGTTAATTTTGTCCGTTATAAAATCTGGTAATCCAGCAGCTATTATATCAATGAGGGTCCCTTCATCCATTGTTTTTCTTACTTCTAATAAAAGTTTTTCTTTTTTCATTGCATATTCTAACAAAGATCCTGATTGATACTTGAAAGATAAAGCATACTTGCTAGTGGTCCAACCCTTATTGGGATATGTTTGCTAAAAACTTGATTTCCATTCTAACCACTCTGAATTTAAACCAAACTTTAGCATCATAGAAGAATACCAATCAGTACATGATTTTTCTAAAAATAATCTGAATATTTCAATTTTATCTTCTTCTTTTACTATATCGAACCTCGCACATTCTTTTTCAAATATTTCCATCCATCGATATGCACTTGAATTTCTCCCGTCTAATTTTTCAATTACAAACCTGTCCGCTAACTGCTTCAAGCTTTTTTTTTCTCTGTGTTGACCTTCAACTTTTCCAAAATTTTTAGTATAGAATCTTCTGAACCCTTTTTACTGACACTAGACAATTGTTCTTGGGTAGTTTCCTCTAAAACTTGGTCCTGAAAAATCATGTTTTCTTCTTCATCAACATACGTTTTTAATATATCCTCTGTCGTTTTCAGTCCTAGTTTGATATCTTTTTTTTAATGTATTTTTCACCGTAACGAACGTTTTCTAGGTATGAATATGTTTATGAAGTGATACGGCTTGATATTCTTCAGGAATGAGAAAAACTTTGTCATCTTGTGTGGTGATTGAGGTTACGGCGATGTGATTAGTCTTTCCTATTGGTGTTGCTTTTACTTGAAACGTAAATTTCAATTTTTCCATTTTGTGACAAGAAATGTCGTTTTATAAGATATTTTTTTAGTGATTTGGACGACACGGTCAATCAAACACAATTGAGTTTCTCTGTAAGAAAAGTTTTATTGTGGTTATTTCAAACATATACAAGAAACCAATGTTTGGTATCAAAAACTTACATACCTGTAAGAAAAGAAACGACATTTAATGTTTTCAATTCCAATTTCCAAACCACAATTAGAATTTATGAAATTATTGAACAATAATATTTTAATATTTACAAATGCTTCTCTGCTTCTATGTTATTTTCACCACATACAGATTCATTCTGATGTGTCACGCTGACACTAGGTGATGATGTTTGCAGTGTGCGGGAAATTTTAAATGAAAGAAAAAATATAGTTTTTCTTTACATATATACATATATATATTTATATATATATATACTGCCGGCAGAAAAATGGTTGTATTCAAAACCCGGCGAACTGGCAATGTCCGGTCAAGAAGAAACTTTTATTCTTTTATAATTACAGAATTTCCGTTATCTGGGTAAAACCTGGGATAGGGAGAAATAGGAATATATAGATATCTACCGAAAAGGGCAAAAATATTTATAATTTGGACTTTTATTGACATCTGTAGTATATTTTGCATTCTCTCTATGTCAGCTATTATTTTAAATTTAATTATTTCGAGCAAAGTGTTTTGAATTAAATGAATTTCTTTCTTTATGTATTTGTCGAGATGTTTAGCATTTATTTGGCATACATTATTTTATTTCATAACTTGTTTGTGTTTTCAACGAAAAATATTTTCAACATAAAACACCTGTTTTTACAGCGCAGAACAATACATATATTATATACATTATATTATTAGTATTCATTTCGACAACAATTTTACATTAGAATAACCACTACTGTATCTTAAAAATAAAAATTTAAAAATAATTATACACCTATAAGTATAAATATATTGATATATATATATATTTATATATATATATATATATATATATATATATATATATATATATATATATATATATATTTTATATATATATATATATATATATAATTATATATATATATATATATATATATATATATATATAATATATATATATATATATATATAATATATATATATATATATATATATATATATATATATATATATATATTATATATATATATCCCTGCTACTGCACACTTATTTTTCAAGACACAAACTGCACATTGGGGTCTCAAAAACCCAATGAATAAAATGGAGTTTTTTCAAGTTGGTAATATTTTTTTCATTGTTTTCACACATGGAATGGTTAAAGTGGTTATTTTGGAGAGCATATAACATATTAAAGTAGTTCAAGCAAATGTTTTCATTTTAAAAATATCGAAGTAAAACCTTCATCTCATAATCGTTACCGACAATTCTCTAATTTCATATCCATTTTCATGATCTGGACTGCTCGCAAGATTATCTACAATCTCCTGTAGTTCCTCATCTGTTAGCGGACGATTATCGTTCCTTTTAAATTTCTAATAAAAAAATATGTATCTTAATCCTGCTCAATGGGATCTCAGTAACCCAGGAGCAGCTAAAATCTAAGTTTAACACTTACCTATAAGCGTTGAAATGTTTTGCGTCCTGCCTCACTCATATACAACTGTTAACTGAATTTACATGGCACTGGAATAAGGTCACAATCGGAACACTGCGCACAAGGTAGAATCTAAAGTGCACGTGGGTTTTCTAGACCCCAGTGTGCAGTTGCAGGAATATATATATATATATACATAAATATATATATATATATATATATATATATATATATATATATATATATATATATATATATATATATATATATATATATATATATATATATATATATATATATATATATATACGATTAATTGTGAACGTTAGCGACATACTATGGGTATGGCTGTGAAATATTCCTGCTTTATAATTCAAAATACACCTAAAATTACCGGTATGGCAGTGGGGTCTTTAATACACTTAAACTATAACAATGTGACAATTTTGCCAATATCTGACGTTAGCGACATGCCATAGGTATGGCAATGATATATTTGTGTTTTATACTTCAAAATACACGTAAAAATGCAGGTATGGCAGTGGGGCCTTTGATACACTCAACCTAATAAGCCAATATCAGACGTTGGCGACATCGCACGGGTATGGCGCTTTCAGAACTTTGTTCATGACATCAAAATGAACAAATGAGACACATTTTCATGGTGGGGCCTATTATACATGTTCATTGCTGAAAATGACATGTTTGCCCCAGTATGGCGACCACTTGGCGATGCCTCAGAGGTATGGCGTTTTGAGATCTTCGTCCTACAGTTTATTGTTAACAAAGATCACGAAACAACAGCGTGGGGCCTATGATCCATGTTCACAGTGGAAAAATTACACGTTTCGGTTAGTATGGCGGACCTTAAGTGACGACATATTGGTATGGCATATTGAGTTTGCGGACTTTGGCGACTTGCTTGACCACATAATACAAGAATGAAAGTGGGGCCCATGATCCAGCGGCATGGATATAGACAACACGTTCGAAAATTCACCCCTCCTGAAAGCTACACTTTAGGGGTGCTGTCAGCCCCCAAAGCCCCGTCGTGGGGCCTATGATACATGCAAAAACCCTCTCGGCTCCCGGTCTATAAGTGGATTTCATTCAAATATATCTCGTCATTGACGATCACTTGTATCGGTCGCAGTTGTTTATATTGAGTAACATTTGGTTGATTAACGTGTCTGTAGTAGTGAAGTCCTCTATCGTAACTCACTATACGAGTGATGACTGACATCCATTTGATATATGGACTTGCTGATGGCAATTCATTACAAGGAAAACGATTTTATATTGAACGGTTTTCTGGCCGTAATATCGCCAACCAAAAAATCTTCGAAAAAATTCATCGACGTCTTCGTGAAACAGGCACATTGAAACGGAATGGAGGACCAGGTAGATTAATGATAGTAACAACGGCACAACTGGAAGATAATGTGCTGGAGATGATCGGTGTTAGCTACAAGTAGTTCTATGCGCAAAAATGCCAATACTTTTAATGTAAGTCATTGGAGAGTTTGGAAAACTCTAAAGAACAATTACTTGTATCCGTACCACATTCATCGTGTTCAGGCACTACTACCTGCTGATTACTGCTTGGTGTCAATGGCTCTTGGAAACACTAGTTCTGATGCCCCAATTTTTGACACAGATTGTTTTCAGCGATGAAGCAAGTTTCTCATAATATGCAATTAGGAATTTTCATAACAACCATGTATGGGCAGATGAAATTCCACATGCGGTATGTGAAGATCATTTTCAACATCAGTTCTCCTTGAATGTTTGAGTTAGAATTGTGAGTGACTATCTCATTGTACCGGTATTTCTACAAGCAAGACCGACAAGATGGATCGCAACTTCGAAGAAACACTGCCTGAGTTACTGCGTGATGAACCAATGACTACAAGAATTGCAATGTGGTTCATGCACGATGGTGTGCAGCCACATTTCAGTTTGTTTGCTAGTGGTTTTTTAACAGCAACATACTCAATCCCCAAACTAACACCTACTGCACTTTTTTTATGGGTTATCTGATATCATTAGATCTCTCTGCTCCAATAGATAATTTGAACGACTTGCGAAATCGTATAATTGATAGGTTCAACTCAATAAGAAACAACCCAGGTGTGTTTGAAAGACTTTGGCACTCAATGGGACAAGATTGAACCCAGGCTGGAGGAAGTCATTTCGAACATTTATTGTAGATTGAATGACGTCACACGTATTTTTTGATTATAAAATTTTGCTACTGTCGCAAATTTTGTTTGTCCAGTATTTTCGTTACAAAAAAATTTTTCGGAAATCATCATGAATTTAAATATTCTTGGCATACGCCAAGGAATAACCTCTGGAACTTTTGCCGCATGCTTACCTAGCACCGTGTATATTTGAACTTATCAATCTTCTGCGAAACGCTGAGGCTGTAAATATAATGTTCGATAAATGAACATATATTTCAGATCCAATAGAAATCCTGATAACTAACAATTACATATTTATCAGAAAAACTTGAAATCAAATTCAGTATTATAATTTTTCTGCTACGTAGGAAGAACTACATTAGAATATAATTGTAAATTGAATGAGAAGTATTCAGTTCAATCTTAAACCTTGAAGGCAATTCGTTGAAAGAAGTAGGGCTGAAGCACGTAGTATTTTGCTGTAAAGTACCATCTGATCCATTTAAACAACTCTCTTTTTTCTTAATGTGTTTATATTGTCTGTCGTAAATAAGCAGTGAGAAGGGATAGCTCTGCAACAAAATAGGGTGAAAGAGAAAGGAAATTCGTTTCTCTTTTCGTAAAATCTAGCATAGGAAAAGGACATATGAGCAGAAATTGAAGTATTTGTCGAATATATATATATATATATATATATATATATATATATATATATATATATATATATATATATATATATATATATATATATATATATATATATACAGGGTTTTCAAACTTAAGTCGGCAATATTGCTGACTTCGTAATTGTTGGAGCTACAGAGTCGGTTAAATAAGCAAACTATTAGTATTTTTCTTGCTGTTTACGATAGAAAAAACGAAACAAAAACACGGAGTTCAAGAGTTATGTCCAAACCATCAATTATTTTGAATAGTACACTCAGTAAACAATATTTTAGTCGATAGCAAATTTGATTCTGGACGAAAATTGTTGTATGAATTATTATCTGAAAGTCAATAATGATAAAGTTATTGTTGATTTTTCAAATTAGTCAAGGTGGCTGATATTTCATAAACAAAATTCGTTTGTTTTACAACTGCCATGAAGCTTAAAATATCGAATTGAAGTTTTGGTAGTGAATATTTTACAGTTTGTGTTTTTTGACGAGAAAAATTCCTTTCAAGCATTCAGAATAATGTGATATGATGGAATGTTATATCTTTTATTAAAAAAACAGCCACCGAGCCCATGAACGTTATAGTGATTTGTTTCCGATGGGTAACTTGCCAGATCGAAGATACTTTTTGAAATTGTATCGTAAGTTCAGGTCAAATGAAAGGCTAAAACCAAGAAACAATTTATAATGAGTAAAGACACTGAAATTTACGTCTCAGCTTACCTCGAAGCCCATCCTATTAATTCAATAAATGATTTAATTCAGGAGAGTGGAGTATGTTTAGAAAATATCCACAATATTCTGGAAAAGAATGAGTTTTTGCCGTTTAGGTACAGTCCTACTCATACGCCGGGAGGTGATCCAGAAAGACAAGCCCAGTTATGTCAGCTTAATTCTTTGGAGTGACGAATCAGATGTCTCCAATAGGGGAATAACAGGAAAAACAGGCATTATTTGAGCCGTGTCAATTCGTCGATCGTCCATCCTTATAACTAGCAGAGGCGCTTTAGTGTTAATGTTTGTTGTGTTTTGATCTTCTACCAAGGTGCATCAACTGGTGAGCTGTACGTCAAAATTTTAACCCCCATACTTAATATGAGACTTCTTGAACAACATATATACTTTCAACAAGATAGATCTACTGCGCATAATGTTTACCAGGTTCATGTCATATTGAAACACCCATTTAATAATAGATATTCATCAATCAACCTCCTCGATCACCATACATGACCCCTATGAATTTTTACTTTTAGGGTATTGAAAAAATGTGGCGTATTGAAGGCAGTATAATAATCTTGAGGTTGTCCAGCAACGTATCAATTATGCTTTCAATAGTATTGGTCGTAGATTCATTGCGAGAGCCACTAGAAACGTTAACAAGCGGACTCAAAATTGCTAGAAGCAAGATGGAAATGCTTCTGAGCATCTAGTTTGAATTTAGTTGTATTTGAGAAGTTTATACAATAATTTGAAATGAAAAATACTGTTTTATATCCTGCATATTCCTCTTATACTTTATGACAAGGGAGAGTTACGGCAAACTATAACACAACCTTTAACACAAGCTCTTTGATGAATTTAAAAAAATCATCAATAGCTTTCTCATTTTCAACTTTACGACAAATGGTCATGAAATAATTTTTGTTCAAAATTGAATTTGCTATCGACTGAAGATATTGTATATACTGGATGTGTCCTATTTGAAAAAATTGAAGTTTTTGACATAACTCTGGAACGCAATGTTCGATTTTCGTTTTGTTTTCTCCATCGTGATCAACAAGAAACAAGAAAAATGACACTAGTATAAATATATATATATATATATATATATATATATATATATATATATATATATATATATATATATAGGAATATGCAGAAAAAATTTCTTGTTGATGTGAATTGTAGGACAATTAATTCAATGAATCCAATTCATAAAATTGCTAGTTTAATCCCTGAAGTATTTTCCCAACTATAAAATTGAATTACATCATTCAAAATGAAAGAAAAATCATGAGTATTAACGCCGAGTTATTCTTTAAAATCATGGCTCATCTATGAGATTTAAATAATTGAGGGAACACAAAAAAGGAAGTTTTGAACAATGATAAAATAAATTCTCAGTATATATATATATATATATATATATATATATATATATATATATATATATATATATATATACAGATATAATTAGCAATATACATTTGTAATAATTGATAATGTAATAGTTGTATTATATATAGTGCCCAGAGTTCCAACGTTTATTTTATATATATTGGAACACAAAATGTTAATGAATAAAGCATAAACTTTAAAATAAAACACACTAAACTTGGCTTATGTTTCACTATATAAAAATATTTAGATAGGTACTGTATTTAGCAGTAACGAATAGTCGACATGTTTCGAGTTATGAACTCATTAGCAAGACTGACTACAGGAGAGTATTATATCTTATTTTATAAAAGAGACAAAAGGTGATACCTGAAAATCAATTTGTTCGATTACAAGTTGTAATTGACTATTATAGGCGGAACTTATTTCGAGAATTTCAAGAAGGTCAAGGCGCTTTCCTTTGTTATTTGAATGTAAAAATTGGATTTTGATGAAATCCAGGAAATGATTTAATTTCATACAATGTTCAGAGAAGACAGTGGTATTTTTATTTTGTGAAATTGACTGTGTATGTTCTTCAACACGAGTGTTTATATTCTTTCCTGTTTGTCCAATATAGAAAGCAGGACATTCGTCGCAAAATATTTTGTAAACACCACTGTTTTCTCCGATGTTAGATTTTTCTTTATTTTTGACCAAGAATGACTTCAAGTTTCTTTTATTTGTACAAATTGTTTTAACGACATTTTTCGATAGTCTGTTACAAATTTTGCTACTCAAATTCGGCACATAATTTATTGGGAAGTATTTTTGTTCTTCATTAATAGTTATCGTGCGGTATATTGAATGCAACAGATATTTTATTCGTCTTTTCCCAATGAGCTTATCGATAAGACTTCCATTGTAACCGTTATTGGTGGCTAATAATTTTATTGAATTGTATTAATTTAGGTTTGAAAAGTTGTTTCCGATAATGGAATAGTGAACAACCTGTGTATGAATGAATGAAAAGCACTGAGTTTTATTTTAATGTGTTGGTTACTGTCGCTGTGAATTAAAGTATCTGTGAAAGTTGGTTTTCTATAAATGTTGAAAGTAATAGAATTCAAATTCCTAGCAATCTGAACGTCTAAGAAATTCAAGGTACCGTTTTCGTTTTCTACTTTTTTTGTAAATTGAATCGAGTTGTAGAAAGTATTTATATATTTAAGGAAATTATCTAACTGCCTATCTGTACCGGTCCAAATACAAAAAATATCATCTACATAACGCCTCCATAATGAATTTTTTCTTCTAGTTATTCATGAAAATTTCACTCAACAAAGGCGATAACGGTTATCCCATGGGCAATCTGTCTTCTTGTTTGTATAATATATTATTAAATTTGAGATAACTCTGTTGTTTCAAACATAAGTTTAAGGCAGACGTTGACTGCTGCAGTTGTTAAATTTGGGTTCATCTCTAGATATCGTTTAACAATATTTTAACTTCTTGAGTTGGCGTGGAAGGAAATAAGTTGATAATGTCAAATGAAATTAATTTGCATTAAAAGGAATTTTGATATTCTTACGATGATTAACTAACTGAATAGAATTTTTACTGCTATACTCCGGATTGAATTGAATTAAGGTGGGTAAATTCTCATTCAAATACTGACATAATTTATACGCAGGAGCGTTAATATAAGATACTATTGGACGCATCGGGCAATCAATTTCATGTATTTTTGGTAAAGTATATAAAACCGGAGTGCGTGGGTTCATGGAAGTTAAGAAAAAAGTGTTAATATCGTGAAATAATATTTCACTATCCTTAATGAATGATTTAATTTCGTTTTGGATCTTTTTAGTGGGATCCACTTTAAAATTTGAGAATTTATCTGTAATAAATGGGATTTCAGATTTTTCAATGTAGGTATTTTCATCTATGATAGTTACAGTATTTTCTTTGCCCACTTTGCATATAACCAAATTATTATCCTGAAATTTGACCTCTGTTTTATAGTTTTTAATTCGAAATTATTGTTATTTCTGAATTTATATTTTTTTATGACTTCAGCGCATATAGTTTCTTCAAAATTCAAATTCTTAATTACAGACGAATTTAAAGCTAATTCAGTACTGACGGCTTAATTTTTGATATCATTTTTATTATTGAAATTTGGGCAATATTTCAAACCTTTATTTAATAGTTCTATTTCTTTGTTACTGAATTTGGAATTTGTGAAATTATGGACTCTGCTATAAAATTGTTAAACTTGAATTTTGTCACTCTTAATCAACAATGAAGAAGACTCACTATGTGATTTAATTAATTCCTTAAGTTTGTTGAATTATTTTAAGTACTGCTCGTGGCATCTGCTTCTCACTTTCTCTCGTACTTTATTGTCAATCATTTCAAACTCAACGACATGTCATTTCACTGTTGATGATCTTCAGGTGAAGTTTTAAATTATCCCTTCTCATTAGAAATTATATTTTTTGTATTTGAACCGGTAGAGATAGGCAGTTAGATAATTTCCTTAAATATATAAATACTTTCTATAACTCGATTCAATTTACAAAAGAAGAAGAAAACGAAAACGGTACCTTGAATTTCTTACACGTTCAGATTGCTAGGAATTTGAATTCTCTTACTTTCAACATTTATAGGAAACCAACCTTCACAGATAATTTAATTCATAGCGTAGTAACAAACACATCAAAATAAATAAAACTCGGTGCTTTTCATTAGTTTCTACATAGGTTGTTCACTATTCCATTATCGGAAACAAATTTTCAAATCGAAGTTAATACAATTAAATTATTAGCCACCTATAACGGTTACAATGAAAGTATTATCGATAAGCTCATTGGGAAAAAACAAATAAAGTATCTGTTGCATTCAATATACTGCACGATAACTATTAATGAAGAACAAAAATAATTTCCAATAGATTTAATTATGTACCGAATTTGAGTAGCAAAATTTTTAACAGACTATCGAAAAATAACGTTAAAACAATTTGTAAAATTTAAAAAAACTTGAAGTCATTCTTGGTCCATAATAAAGAAGAATATAACATCTGAGAAAAGAGTGATGTTTACTTACGAATGTCCTGCTTTCTATATTGGACAAACAGGAAGGAATATAAGCATTCGTGTTGAAGAACATAAAAAGTCAATTTTACAAAATAAAAATACCACTGGCTTCTCTGAACATTCATGAAATTCAATCATTTCCTGGATTTCAACAAAACCCAATTGTTACATTCAGGTAACAAAGGAAAGCGCCTTGACCTTCTTGAAATTCTCGAAATAAGTTCCGCCCATAATAGTCAATTACCCCTTGTAAACGAACAAATTGATTTCTAGGTATCACCTTTCCTTTTGTCTGTTTTATAAAATAAGATGTAATACTCTCCTGTAGTCAGTCTTGATAATGGGTTCATAACTCGAAACATGTCGACTATTCGTTACTGCTACATACAGTATCTAAATATTTTTATATAGTGAAACATAAACCAGGTGTGATTTATATTAAAGTTTATACTTTATTCTTTATGATGTTTCACCAAGTGATGAGCGAGAATTCAATCTCAGTTATCAAAACGTTAATATAGAACCTACTGCAAATACACAACCATAATCTTGTTCGTGTGTAATAACTAACATTAAAATTTGAAAACATTAGATAACAGTCTGTGATGAAAGAATGTATTAGTTTCCATTTGGACTCAAGTCAAAAAAAAAGTTGAGGCTATTGCTTCCGATAGCATTAGGCTTAATTTTGTTGAACTTTTTGTCGAAACTAGGTACTTGCTGATTTAGTTTTTCATGTTCAGACCTATTTTATTCTGATCTGAATATTTATTATCTCAATGTAATGTGAAATTGTTCGTACAATAATTGTAGATTGATTTTCAATATAGATAGTAAAATAATGAGAATGTTGTTATAAATCCTCGAATGGAACACATGAAACATTACTTTCCTGAAAGAAGGTCATTATAGGGTCCTGTTGTTGTTTTTCTGAATGATTTGTTTTGTATAAAATTACCAAGTTCTGTTGGATAAAAAAAAGCAGTTCCTGAAGAATCAGTGAAATATATACTAGTATGCGAATATTTCAAGAAGTAGAAAATTTTGGATTTAGTGGGCCGATACATGGTGTTAATTAATAAATATATTGAAAAAATATTTTATAGAAACAATTTATATAATTATTGAATAATATACGCATGAAGCACGTTTCATTAAAACTTCACCTTCTTCAGATGTTAAATTCAAACTAAATATATTTCTCCGTTATGTCGAATACAAAAAATAGATAGACGACAAATTGCGTAGAAATAGTAAATAGATGAATGATGACAAATAAAAATCCGGACATCCTACTGCGTAGCACTAGGAATGATAAAACCCCTCCGCGCATGTGCATGTCGTAATGCCTATCTAAAAAACGCTATATTTTTTTAATCTTCATGGGGAAAAATTCGGAAAACAAATTTTCTTATGAAATCATATGTGTTCTATCGACATCCGTTGGAATTTTTTAAATCGGATCAGATCCCAACTTTTTGTCGTGAGACTAAATAGCCCCTTTAGCTTCGCCTCGGTGTAATAATTAGTAAAATAGGAAAACCCCATTCTTAACTACTAGTCAGGAAATTCGATAATTTTGAAATGATTTAGAAGGTGGCTTGTAGTATTATCAATTTGGCTATTCAATAGGAGACCTGAATGTTTGTATTAGTTTATCTGCACAGATTCTTGAAAATAAAGATTAATTTCCTTTCTTTCTGCATTCAATATTTTTATATCAAAACAATGGTTAATAATAACAATTTACACATTTATTATTAACCACTGTTTTAATATGTTTATTAATTTACACCATGTATTAGCCTAATCAATCCAAAATTCAATATTCTGAAGTTAAAATTGAATATGTGATTTTCTTGGATTAAATAACTGCATGCATAATGGAAATCCGACTTTTGATTAACAAACCTACATTATTTTGTGTTATGAAATTCTGCTTTGAAAGCTTCTGAAAGTTGTAACAATGTGAAACTCATTACATTCACCTCAATTAATTTTATACACTCTTGATTTATTATTTTTGTGAATTTTTGATTTATTATTCTATTTCCTAAGCTATTTTCGGTACGCTAATCAATAAATATATATATATATATATATATATATATATATATATATATATATATATATATATATATATATAATATATATATATATATAATATATATATATATATATATATATATATATATATATATATATATATATATATATTTTTTTATATATATATAAAAATATATATATAATATAAAGATTAATATATATATAAATATATATAAATATATATATATATTTAAATATTTATATATATATATATATATATATATATTTATATATATATATATATATAAATATATATATATATATATATATATATATATATATATATATATATATATATATATATATATATATATATATATATATATATATATATATATATATATATATATATATATATATATATATATATATATATATATATATATATATATATATATATATATATATATATATATATATATATATATATATATATATATATATATATTCATATATATATATATATATAATCTTTTGATAATTATTAGCAATAACAGGCTTGTTGAATCTCAAAAAACTCGATTTTATTGAAAAGTTGACGTTTCGCCATGACATTCGTGGCTTTATCAAAACTTTTTTCAAAAAAAAAAAAATAATAATAAATAATAAATAATAAATAATAAAGCCAGGAATGTCCTGGCGAAACGTCAACTTTTTAATAAAATCGAGTTTTTTGACATTCAACAAGCCTGTTATTGCTAATAATTATCAAAAGATTAGAAATAGTTCACAGGCAACAATTCGAATGAATATATATATATATATATATATATATATATATATATATATATATATATATATATATATATATATATATATATATATATATATATATATATATATATATATATATATATAAACGTAATAGGACAGTAACGGGGTACTGGTAAAAACAAGGCAGAAGAATAACAGACTCTATATGCTAGTTATGTCTAATATGGTTGTTGTAATTTAATTGTACTATGCTGCTGATTGTATTTAAAAAAACTGGCTACTTCCTGATGAAGTCTGCAATTGGTAGACGAAAGCTTGATGTTTGAATAAACAAGATATTAGTAGCACTCTACATCGTTTTATTGCTACCTCTAGTAATTCTGGGGAATCTCATCTGTTATTCTTCTGCCTTATATATATATATATATATATATATATATATATATATATATATATATATATATATATATATATATATATATATATATATATATATATATATATATATATATATATATATAGTAAAGTGATCAGGGTTTGGAACGGATAAAGGCCTTTTTTCAAATTACGTATACTTCATTTATTTCTGTCAACGTTTCTACTACCTCTTTGTAGTCTTCATCAGGATACTGCAATTATGATCTTGATGTTATACTATTGTGAAAAATATATATTGCTGTCTCAAACTTACCAAACAGTTGAGGTTAACAATTAAGCAGTATGGAAAGGAACAGAAACATCGTTACAATTGTTTCAAAAAACTTGTCAAACATTTAAGAATATTACAATTATGGAAAACAACTTGAGTAGATAGAAAACCATGAAAATTTACTTTTAACTTTACAGCAAGAAACAACAGTCTTAATTCTATACAACCTTCTTATATCAAATATATATATATATATATATATATATATATATATATATATATATATATATATATATATATATATATATATATATATATATATATATATATATATATATATATAAAGTAATAGACACTAAAGTAATCAGAACCAACAACAATTCTCTCTTAGTGGACTGTTATGGAAAACCGATGTCGTCTGGTAGATACCTACACTATCATTCGAGTCACCCTACAAAACAAAAGATAAACCTGGTTTTGGGAATGAAGAATAACTCGTATTTGTCATCCATCATTACTTAGAAAAAATTTAAACATACTATTTGATATTTTGGGTACTAATAGGTATCCAAGGGGCCTATTGACAAAACTTTTATATAGTACCCCTAACAGTAGCAATGAACAACGAACTAACAAGACAAGTAGTCAAGAAGATGTGTTGACTCCCATTTGGAACTGAGATACCCCACACGGAATAACATCGCACATAAGAAAGAAAATCTAGTATTTACATCACTACCACTAATTCAGAATATCACTGGTCCTTTAAAAAAGTTGTTTCATGACAATCAAATGAATATAGCGATAAGAAACGAGTTCCTTGTATGTAAACTATTTAGCTCAATGAAAGATAAAACTCCTAGTCTAAAATGTAGAAATGTGGTTTATAAGGTTCAGTGCTCTTCTTGTGAGTTGTGTTATGTGGGACAAACCTCGCAACAGGTAAAAAAACGTTTAACACAGCACAAGAGTGATGTAAAACATCCGAACAAAAGATGTGCGTTGGCGGAACATATTAGGAACACGGGTCATAACGTAGATTTTAATGATGTGACAATCCTTGATTTTGAGAAGAATCTAAACAAAAGAACATTCTTAGAAATGCAGCATATAAAAATTAACCCGTCAATAATGAATTCACGATCTGACATCAAGAACATTAGTAATATCTATTCATATTCGATATGTCATAATAATTAAATTGACCAACATCAGGAGTTGGCCAATGTAGTTTAGCACACTGAACATAAAATTGTTTAAATTCATTAAAAAAAAGAAAAAGAAAAATTATCCATAGATTAGTTAGCTGTAAAAAATGTCAATGAATGCGATTTCTAACCCAACTTGTTATTGTTAACGGATATTTGATATAAGAAGGTTGTATAGAATTAAGATAGTTGTTTATTGCTGTGAAGTTAAAAGTAAATTTTCGTGGTTTTCTATCTACTCAAGTTGTTTTCCATAATTGTAATATTCTTAAATGTTTGACAAGTTTTTTGAAACAATTGTAACGATGTTTCTGTTCCTTTCCATACTGCTTAATTGTTAACCTCAACTGTTAGGTAAGTTTGAGACAGCTATATATATTTTTTAGAATTGTATAACTTCAAGATCATAATTACAGTGTCCCGATGAAGACTACAAAGAGGTAGTCGAAACGTTGACAGAAATAAATGAAGTATAAGTAATTTAAAAAAAGGCCTTTATCCGTTCCAAACCCTGATCACTTTACTATATCATCAAAACACGGAGGTATTCTGGTCAATTGAAAAAAAAAATATATATATATATATTAGGGTACCGAATATATCTTAGGAAATCGAATTAAAATCGAAAGTTCACGAAAAAAAATTAATCAAGTGTGTATGAAATTAATCGAGGTGATTGTAGTAAGTTCAACATTGTTAAAACTTCCAGAGGCTTTCACACCAGAATTTAATAATAACACACACGTAGGTTTGTTAATCAAAAGTCGGATTTCCATTATGCAAGTTATTCTATCCAAGAAACTCACACATTCAATTTTAACTTCAAAATATTAAATGCAGAAAGTAAGAAAATTAAGCTTTTTTTTCTAGAATCAGTTAAGATAAATTAATACAAACATTCAGAACTCCTATTGAATAGCCAAATTGATCATACTACAAGCCACCTTCTGAATCTTTTCAAAATTATCGAACTTCCTGACTAGCAGTTTAGAATGGGGTTTTCCTATTTCACTAATTATGTGCAACCATCCGTCTATTTACCCTTTCTAAGCAATTTGTCGTTCTTTTTTTTGTATTCTACATAACGGAGAAATATATTTAGTTTTCATTTAACATCTGAAGAAACGAAACGTTCTTCATGCGTATTTTATTTAATAAATGTATGAATTGTTTCTATATATATATATAGTTATATATATATATATATATATATATATATATATATATATATATATATATATATATATATATATATATATATATATATATTCATTAATTAACACCATGTATCGGCCCACTAAATCCAAAATTTTCTACGCCTTGAAATACTCGCATACTAGTATATATTCTCACTGATTCTTCAGGAACTGATTATTCTCCTATCCAACAGAATTTGTTAACTATATACAAAAAGAAACCATCCAGAAAAACAACAACAGGACCTTATAATAACCTGCTTTCAGCAAAGTTTTGTTGCATGTGTTCCATTCGAGGATTCATAACAATATTCTCATTATTTTACTACTCATATTGAAAATCAATCTACAATTTTTCTACAAACAATGTCATATTACATTGAGATAATAAATATTAAGATCAGAAAAAAATGAGTCTGAACATGAAAAATTAAATCGGCCTAGTTTTGTCAAAACGTTCCAGAAAATTAACCCTAATACTATCCAAAGCAATACAACCCGACTCAACTTTTTTTTTGTCTTGAGTCCAAATGGAAACTAATCCATTCTTTCATCACAGACTGTTGTCTAATATTTTCAAATTTTTATGTTTTCGCTCTATTAACTGCTGATGCTTTAGAAGCCGCACCTACTCCTATCGCCTAGAACCCCAAGAAGTGGTAATAAAAATGGCAAGTAACCTCCACGTTCAGGCGCTACCAAAATTCTACATTTACGTGATTAATTGTCAGATATTCGCTTAGGCCCCATACCTATTTTTGTTTTTCTTTTTATGAGTATGAGTACGATAAATGCAGCTGCTTTTTCTTTTTCACTTGCGTCTTTTGATCTCGATCGCTCTCTTGCCTTTTGAATTAAAATATTATCAGCTCCTCTCCTCTTATCAAAATCAGATGATTGGTCATATACTATATCGTGTTCTCTGCACGCTTGATCTAATAAATTTATTCCAATATCCCCCCGAGCTCTCGATTCGTCCCTGGACCACAATATTGATATGTTGGTAATTATAACTCAAACGGTAATTTATCAATCAAGTTATTTATGAAGGAACCACCTTTCTTCACGGAATGCCGTGATTTTCTGATACTTGTCATTTTATTATTCACCTTATATGTTCTCATTTTCGAGTTCCACCCAGTGTAAATGGAATTAGAATACTAAATAATATTCATTTATTTACAAACTATATACTAAATTTACAAATTATATACTACTCTACATCACTGATTCCTGAATCCGAACTATCGGATTCGAAATCAGTGTTGAACACTAACATCTCGGACCATCATTGGCCGCCGTGCATCATCCCAATCAACGAATATCAGATGACATGCTAAGTAGGAACAATCCTCCTGGTGCCCCAACGGATGTGCCAATTGGCTGCCACACAAGTTACATAGCATCTCATCTGGTTGAATCCACGGCCGAAGGATATGTTCTTTGGAAAATGTATCGTTGATTTCCCTGATGCCCAACGCACAATAATGGTTCTTCCTCGCCATCTTCTTCTACCAAACGAAGGAGATTGTAGCAGATATTGGCTGAAATTCAATTATATAATGTTAATATGTAATACACATAATGTATAGAAACTAACCCATATTCTACAATCTGTAAATTAGATAATGCTCGAAATATTGTATGGTATGGTTTCTTCACGTATTCGTTTCACGGAATATATAATGTACATGAGAGTGTAGGGATAAAAATGTCAAGGCCACTATTCACCAATCGAAATCAAATTTGAGTTCACTCCTGGTATATTAAAGGCTAATGCTCTCAAGCTCTGCTCTATCTTGAAGGTCAACCAAACAAAAAATAAGCTACCCCCACTACATATTAATATTGAAAGTCATTGTGTATGGTGCACGCCCCTTAACTAAGTTACCCCACTCCTAAATATCAACTCAAGGTTAACCACCTTTTCAAGGTCAAGGTCATTGTGTACGGTGCACACCCATTCTTTACCTACATAGTTCTGATAAACCAACAAGATTGTGGTTGTGTATTGGCAGTAGGCACTATATTAGCGTTTTGTTTTAAACTATATATAAAACAAACATTGGAACTCTGGGCAATATATATGTCATCTCTATATATATACATAATATATATATATATATATATATATATATATATATATATATATATATATATATATATATATATATATATATATATATATATATATATATATATATATATATATATATATATATATGACTTTTATCATTGTTCAAAACATCGTTTTTTTGTGTTTCCTTATTTATTTAAATTTTATAGACGAGTTATGATTTGAATGAATAACAAGGCTTTCATAGTCATGATTCATCTTTAATCTTGAATGCAATAATATAATTCAATTTTTTAGTTGGGAAAATACTTCAGAGAATATGCTTGTAATTTTATAAATTGGAATTATTGAATTACTTGTCCTACAATCAACATCAACAAGAAGTTTTTTCTGTGTAACGAATTGTTTTAAACAGCGTATTTTTGTTAACTGTTGCTTTGTCTTTCAAACAACGATACAATATAATGATCACCTATTGCTTGAAAGCAAGAAGTACCTTGAATTATTCTTGGTTATCATATAATCCTGCATTCCTAGAATTTCTACATCATAATAATCTTTATGTGATAAACACCTTCTTTCAAAAGAATAACAACAAAAAATAGACATGGATGAGCCCAGATGGTAAAACTTAAAATGCCATAGACTTCGTTTGCAGCAAAAGGAGAGATATTGTCAGTGACGTAGATGTACTAAATAGATTCTCGACAGAAAGCTACTATCGAATCGTAAGAGCTAAACTGAAAATAAATTTGAGGAAAGAAAGAACCAACGTGATCTTGAATAAAAAGTACAAGAAATGAAACACTCCCAAAAACATGAAATAGTACAAAGAACTGCATAACTCACTAAAGATAAACGATTACTTGGCAGTGGACACAATATACGAAAATATTACAGCGAGTGTGAATGCAGCAATTGGAAATGATAAATAGCAAGGAAATGAGAAAACATAAAAGAGAGAAAACGCAAAAAACATTGAAAATATAACAGAGGAAAACAGAAGCCTGAAAGTTTTAAGAAAGAAAAACGCGATGTAGAAGAAGGACATACATACAAAGGGAGGCATAGTGACGAACAAAAGAGACATAATAACAACTATCGAAACTTTCTACAAACAACTGTACTGAACACCAGGCAACACTAATATCCATAAAGTGCTAAATCAAGGATCGGAAGAAATGAGATAAATGAAGCAGAAATCATAGCAGCTCTAAAGAGCATGAAAAATAATAAAACACCAGGCGAAGACGGTCTAGTAGTAGAAAGCATAAATGGTGGACAAAAATTATTAAAGCCCTGAAGATCCTATTCAACAAATGTCTACTGGAAGGGATAACACCATCTCAGAGGAAAAACGCACAAATTATTATCTTACATAAAAAAGGAAATAATACAGATCTTGAAATTTATAGACTGGCCCATTAAGTCACATCAAAAAGAATAAGCAGGATGTCAAACAAAATATGGAACAAACAACCACCTTCTTTCGATAAAAGCTCTGATCGAAAAGTGCATAAAATACAATAAGCTGCTTATGCTTATTTTCGTAGAATTCAAAAAGGCTTTCGACAGAATAGACCAACAGAAACTATTAGCAGCACTTGTCGAATGACTTATAGACAGCATCGATACTCTACAGCCATTAGATATAATATATATATATATATATATATATATATATATATATATATATATATATATATATATATATATATATATATATATATATATATATATATATATATATATATATATTTATATATATATATATATATATATATATATATATATATAAACAGAAAATTTATAATTATTATTGAGGGCGATGCGCTTTCCCCTAAACTGTTCGTCACCCAGTTACAGAGCATGTTAAACAAAATAAACTGGAAAAACATAGGAATTAACATTGACGGAGAAAATTAAAACCACCTATCCTTCGCCGATGACATGGTCTTAACAAGAGACAACATGCCAGAAGCACAGACTATGATAAAATACCTTTGTGGAGTGGCAGAAAGGATAGGGCTAGAAATAAATACTCCAAAAACCCAGTATATGACTAATCTCATCTTAAGTGATTCCATCAAAATTAACAACAATAATATAGAACAAGTAGGCCTATATAAATACGTAGGACACGAGATAAGTATTGGAAGAGACAACAAAACACATGAAATAAAGCAGGTTCAACCTGGGCAGCTTATGGAAAATTAAGAACAGTTTTGCGATCCAGTTTTACAAACTGTTCAAAAAAGAAAGCATTTAAAGAATGCATTCTCCTGGTTTGAACATAGGGCTCAGAGACATTTACAATGACCAAGAACAACATTCAGAAAATACATGTCATGCAACGTAAGATGGAGAGATCAATGCTAGAAATAACCCTCCGAGATACAATCCCAAATAGAACCATAAGAAACAGCACAGGGGTAAGAGATGCTGTCGAGACCATTCTACGTATAAAGTGGAACTGGGCGGATCATGTAGCCAGAGTAACAGACGGTCGATGGACACAAAAAATATTACAATGGTGACCAAGAGTAGAAGCATACAGAAACAGAGGACGCCGACCAGTCCGATGTAGTGATGACATAAGGAGATTCGCTGGAAACTGGAAGCTGATGGCACAGGACGGGAAAGAATGGCAAAATATGGAAGAGGCTTTCGTCCAGCAGTGGACAGTATAGGCTGATGATGATAAGATAATATACGATAACTTTATTAGTGCATTAACTTTATACAGTTTTGAAATGAATCCGGATAAACACCACATCTAAAGCATTGGTTAATAAGGTAGGTGAGGGGCGTAATAATAGAATACATGTTGCGTTTTACAACTAGGATTGGAAGTCCATAGTAATCAGTGGATTTACTATTTTTGAAGGAATTGATTATATCTCTAACAACCACCTGACTAACCTCGAATACGTTGAAGTCAAGTATCGGAGGATGTACCTCCTTGAGAAAAAACTCTTGCGCATTGAAAGGGACCAGAATGTTGGATGACATCACATTAGGTATGGTAGTGAAATATATATTGAATCTAGATGGTCCAATATCACCGCTCGTTCCATACTTTCCGCATTTTGTCTTTTTTTTTATCAAACTTCATGCTGTTCGAGAGGGATTACCGGAATCACTAATAGTAGGGGATCCCAAGCAAGGTCGGCCTGCATCGACCTCATTTGCTTGCCAAACGAAATATATATTAAAATTAATGTAATTTTATTGCGAATGCAGTAGTATAGGGTTGCCTGCAAAAATCCAGTCATGAATATTGGTTGCCAGGCTTTTAATTAAAAAATTTACGCGAACAAATAGTACTGGATTTTTGTGAAAATAATAGGGGTGAGCTGGACTCAATTCCGAAGTTGACGAAATTTTGAGGAATTATTTGTGGATGTTAGAGGGTGTCTTTGCTGAGTCGCATTATCCACACGTTGAGGGTACTTCCAACCAGCAGTGAGGGGATAAAGAAGAAGGAGGTAAAGAAGGAAGGATTTCAGGCGGAAGGTGATGGAGTATCCATAATATGTGTAATAATACATAGATATGTGTGAGGGTATAATTTTATTATCCGAAAAATTGGATTTTTTTTTCTCGTTTTAAGAAATTTTACTTTTTTTTTCGCTTGTATCTCGGGTATTATTGAGCCAGAAATACTTTTAATGAATTTTGAAGACAATTTAATGCCCTTCTACGTGATTTTGCCAGCTTTTTGCTTAACCGCTTGTTTCAGAAGATATGGGAAGAAAACCTGTAACGGCTTGAGAAAAATCGCAGTTTTTTTTGCCCCACCGTCAACAGCTCCAGGTCCTCGTGTTTAAAAACTCAGCAAAGACACTCTCTATTATCCGCAAATAATTCCTCAAAAATTCGTTTACTTCGGAATTGAATCCAGCTCACACCGATTATTCTCACAAGAATCCAGTACTATTTGCTCACTTGAATTTTTTTATTTAAAAGCCTGGCAACCCATATTCATGACCGGATTTTTGCAGGCAACCCTATACTACTGCATTCGCAATAAAATTACCTCAATTTTAATATTTATATTTATTTTCGCGAGATAAGTGAAGGTCGACCTGACTTGGGATCTTAGACTATAATGATTCGGTCATTAGCAGCAACTCTTGCATTTGTCAGAGCATGTCTACACCTTGCTCTCAGCCCATTCTTAGTAGTTCTAACCAATCGATCACCACAAAACTGATACAACCCATTTAGGAGGGTAATCTGATCTCTCATGATCACAAGATCTCTAGTAAACCACTTAACTCCAGAGTCTTTTTTCTTTGCATTTATAATGTTTTTCGGGAATGAAATCTCAAAAGCGTCAATGAAAATGCGTAGGAAAATTTCGAAACGCTCATCAACACTAGCAACATCCTCCTCAACACTCTGAAAATCTAATCTCTCTAACATATTGAGCATGGTGTTGAAGCCACTATATGTTAGAAGTCTGCATTTCATTGATAATTTTGACACGCACCTCTCCGGCAAGGTAGTACTTATTTATTGCGCTCGGTGGTCAGAGAAGTCACAACCCATTAAAGTTTCACTATGAAAACTAGAACAGAAATTTATAAATATGTTGTCAAGAATATTACAGCCTCTAGTTGGCTCAAAAATTGCTTGTGAATACCCGAACGATGCGAACAGGTTACATAAAGCTTCTGCACGTTCTGCCAATAATCCACTCTTGTGCAGCCTTTTGCGTAATTTAAAATGAACATTGAAGTTATCACAAACTATCACATTGGCTCCAGATCTAAGCGATAATAAAACCTCTTCAATAATGTTCAACAGATTATTGAAGTCACCATTCGGAGAATGATACAGCGAAATAATAGTCAATTTTTCAAGGACCAAAAGCAAAGCCGCGATTTCGCAGTCGAGTTCCACAGACTTTGAGTTGATATTTGTCAAGTTTTCATGATTGTCCCATCTAAAAAATATCAACACACCTTCATGGGCGTATTTGGACCTTCCATATGACGAAACCAAGTTCCAGTCGTCCAATGCAACAACAGAGCATATATCTTTTGATACCCAACTCTCCGTAGAACACAGAACATGCAGTAGGCGATATTTCTCTACAAAACATTTTTGCTGATTAATTTGACCTTTATATTTAATATATTAAGTGCATCATATTAAGTGCTTCAGTGTGAATAACTTGGGCTGCATAGGAGATCTGCATCGAGTCCTTTTTAAGGGGTACTGCGAGTTGGAACTCTCATGGTTAAAAACACCCTCAGGCCAAAGCTTCGTATCAATTGTCCTCATCAATACCCAACTTAAGCTTGAAGAAAGAATATATATCAGGTCTCCTGGAATCCAACTTTTCACATTTAATGACCGAAAAACTTTTATCCGAAAAGTTCCGGACGTCAATGACCGTTGTCTCAGTATGCAATCTGAATATATGAATATCAACAGTGGAGTTGCGCGGCACACTAACTGAGCCTTTTGATTTCAATATATGATGATGATGATTATATAATCCATGAGTATTATAATCTATCACATTTAATGAGATGCTTGTGCATTCAAGTTATGCATATTTGTACCAGGTCTATATTATCAATTTACCCTTGACAAATATATTATTCTGCCCATGCGTATATACCCATGAGCAATACTCTGCCCCTTTCCTTGCAAATCTCGGTTTCCAAGATGTTCAAAAACTATTGATCTAATACCTCATTTATATTACCATATTTTTTTGTAGGATTAATGTATTTCTTGGTAGGCTATTTTGAATTTAATTGTATATTTGTAATTATTTTGTTTTGTGCCATTATGCATTTCAAAGTATCTCCATTATCTTCTGCATAGTCCAAATCCACATTAAAAATTGTTAATTTAGGCAACTTTACTTTCACGTTATTGTATATTCATCGCCAAATTATTCATCCAACTATTTAGTTTTTCTCTACCCAGATTTTTGATCATTGCAATTCATCAGAATACCTCCATTCTTAATATGATAAATCCCACTAACAAGATTAACCAAATCTGTTTTTGTTATTGCTTCTCTCCTTATTTACATACAGTTTTAAAAAATTGTCGGTTTGATTATAAAAACATCTTAAAACCTCAGTTACATGTCATTCACGACAGACGCATAAGACACTTGAATAGTATTTTAACTAGATTCAAGCATTTCAGCTATTTGAAAATTATATTCATTTCTTCAACGTAGGTTCCATCTTTTTCTCATAGTTCATCATATTTTTACTGACAATTTATTCCGCTTTAATATTTATTAGATCTCTCAGTAACTGTATTATAGTATTACCAGTATATATATATATATATATATATATATATATATATATATATATATATATATATATATATATATATATATAAACAATATTCAACACATATCACGTCAACTTATTCAACAGAACTCCGTACGCAGTGGATGGTATATGGTTAAACTTGTCAAGTTATTCCATATATATATATATATATATATATATACATATATATATATATATATATATATATTTGTAAGACGTTTCAATATTTATAAGTTTGAGAAATCAAAATTTATCTCATTTCGGAATATATATATATATATATATATATATATATATATATATATATATATATATATATATATATATTTTTGCGAGTTTACATCATATACACAATATAATATGGCATATATAATAATTGTACATCACACAGGACGTCTCTCGCATCCCCGTTTCCATTGGTTTCTATCTCTCCAATCTTCTTCTTTCATATTTCTTGCTGTCATGGCCTCTCGTACGGCCTCAATCCAGGATCGACGCGGTCTTCCTCTTTTCCTTCTTTGAGGTGGTCTCCATCTAAGCATTTTTTGTGGCCACCTCTCCTCTTCCATTCTTCGGACATGCCCGTACCACTTAAGTCTTTTCTTCTCTATATTGTCCATAATTGTTCCTTCTACACCCATCCTTCTTTTTATTTCTGTATTCGGGATTCGGTCCAGTTTAGTTAGGCCACAACTACGTCTCCAATACATCATTTCTGTTGCTTTTATTGTCTCCATGTCTCTTTTTGTGATTTCCCATGCTTCACTTCCATACGTTGCTATAGTCCGTACAATCACGTCATATATCATTTTCTTTGTTTTAGTGGATATGCTCTTTGACCATAGTATCGGATGTAATTGTCTTATTGTTGTTTTTGTCTGCGTCATTCTTTCCTTGATTTCTTTTCCGCTACCTCCGGTGCTTGTAAAGGTTGTTCCTAAATATTTAAATTGCTTTACATGTTTGATTGTGTTATCTTCTAGATCTAGATCATGCCCTTCTCCTCCTACTACCATGTATTGTGTTTTTTCTGTGTTGACCTGCAATCCCCATTTAGCATACTCCGTTTTTAACTTTCTAAGCATATAATTCATATCTATACTGTCCTCTGAGAACAGCATCTGGTCATCTACAAAGTGCAGTGAATACAGGTAGTCATCATGAATTTGTATGCCCATGTTTCTGCAGTGACGCTTCCATTGTGCTTTGTAGATATATCTTAAATAGAGTAGGGGCTAAACAGCACCCTTGTCTCAGGCCCTTTGTTACAGTAAATTTTTCAGATAGTGTTGTTCTTATCTTAATTTGGCTTGTAATATCTGTGTATATATATTTATATATACATATATATATATATATATATATATATATATATATATATATATATAATAGGTTATATATATATATAATATAATTATATAATATATATATATAATATATATATATATATATATTATATATATATATATATATATATATATATATATATATATCTATATATTTACCGCAGGGTTCACATCTAGGTCCTCTACTATTCAATATTTACATAAATGACATTTCTGAGTGCTTCAAACTCCCGTATTTTCTTATGTATGCTGATCATCTCAAAATATTTCATACAGTTTCACACTTAAACGATTGCAGGATCATAATCTCCACTCCTGTAGTGAAGTGAAGGATTTGGGAATTATTTTCGATTCGAAAATGACTTTTAGTAAACATATTTCATACATATCTAAGAAAGCGAACAAATTGCTAGGTTTTATTCTGAGAACAACTTATTCTTTTAGAGATTATAATACCTTGAGTACTCTCTTCATGTCTTACGTAAATAGTCTGCTAGGCTACGCCTCAACTATTTGGAACCCCCGCTATATAATATATATAAAACAAATAGAGAGTATCCAGAACAAGTTCATTGATTATACTAACAAAAGATATTTTAAAAACATGTCACAATATCATATCGTAAGTCGAAAGCTCAATTTGATTCGTCTTGCTGACAGAAGAGCTATTGCCGACATAAAATTTCCTTTTAAAATGTTAAATGGTATCTTTCAATCGTCCTCTATGAATGACTTGATTCATTACAATGTTCCACAATATACCACTCGCCATTATAATTTGTTTCATACATCCATACCCAACACAAATTACTATTTGAATTCCCATTTACACAGATGCTTGAAAAGTTATAACTCCATTTCAAACATAATAGACATTTTATTTTTTCTGACTCTTTGAATACCTTTGTAAACAAACTTAAGAAACATTTTGTCCAATCGTCCAATTGATTATATGTTCAATATTTTTTTTTGTACCTATATAAAATATTTCTACTGTA
>JARQZK010004568.1:0-58204 GCA_030704885.1 Cynegetis impunctata | reverse complement strand
CGCATAGAATCCACCAAATGCACGCAAGTGACGGATCTTGTGCAGAAAATATGCAACAACTATCTTCTTGTCCAGTGGAACACCAAGTTCTTGAAATTGACTAATTGCATCCTCGAATTTTGTGATGAAAGCCATTGGATTCATCTTTGGATGTAGTACAATCTTCCCAAAGTTATCCAAGAGCTCCACCATTTTTTGTATATCGTTCTTCCCAAACATTTCTTCCAACTTCTGGAAGGCTTCAGCTGCAGTATCTTCATTTTTTATGAGAGAACGCGGTCCAATTTGTAGAGTTGCCTCCAGGTATTGCCTCACTTGGGCATCATACATTCTTCTCTCCTCATGAGTGAAGTCTTGTTTTTCACCCCCAAGTGAATACCTCAGGAAATCATATCTACCTAGAGCTATTAGATCCCGTTCAATTCTCTGCTTCCATGATCTATAGTTAGTATGGCCTTTCAGCTTATCTTCTACATCAATTGTTGGGATTGTAAACGCAGGCAGTTGTTTTAATTTTAGTGAACAATCACTTTGTTCACTGCTAGTGTTAGCACCCACAGTACTGGGCGAGGGAATGTTGTAAGGCATTATCTCACCTCTGATTTTATCTGCCAGTACTTTGATGAATTGCTGACTAGTGAACAACGATAGAATCTGGTTTTCCATCGTAAAATTATCGGATGGTCCAGCTACATTCGCGTCAGCCACATAATTGCCCTCTGTATCTATGGTAACTTCTCCATCGATATTCATGTTATCCATTGTTAATTGTTTTGTATTGCAACGAATCAACAAAAAAAAAAAACAAAGATGGTGGACTAAAAGGACGCTAATATTTCACAAGCTCTGCTACCATGTAAGTTTCTTAAGAAGATTATACAAGACTGATTTTATTGCAGAACAATTGTTTTACACAGTTTGAACATATATATTTATAAATAGGCTTCAGATTATTAGAAAAATAAAGATAACAAGAAAAATGGATTGGTGTGTCAACTTATCTGCTCTTTGTCTAAAACAGAACTGTCCCACCACCATCAACCATAGACATTACGTTGTTACCTCTGTGCACCGACTCACCGAGGTGAGCATTTGTCCGATTGCGAGGTTGCCATACTAACGAAGTCTGTTGCCACACTTGGCCAGCAGAACTTACGTTAACACATCCAGCATGCCGTCGACTGCAGAAAAGAATGTCATTTGTCAATGATTCAAGGCCGGGAATTTTGACGACCAATAAGATTCATTCTTTCCCCACAAGTGACGCGCGCAATTTTCACCTGCACAGGTAATTCTGGAAAGGTCTATTGTGTTTAATTTTGTTTGGGATCGTTTACAAACGTTCAGAAGAGATAAATCACTATTGTTGTGTATCGTATTGTTCATCTTGGGCAAAGAAAACCCAAATATAGCTTACATACCTTTCCGAAAGCTGGACAATTCAAAGTTGTATTCCAAACAAAGTTGGGAAACAAGGAAATGGTGGGCAGAAGAAAGGTGTGGATTCATAACTTGAAGATTGAAAAAATAGTGTCTGAACATAAGAGAGTTGTTCTTTACAGTTTACTGAGAATAATTATTTTCCCTGCAGTAAGTTCGTGTTTTTTTCCACATAGAATTATACCAACTGATGATGTGCAATTTTCAGCTAACCGAAAACGTAGGGTTTTTGAAGTCCAGTGCTATTCCAACGAAAAATCTTCCACTTTTATCGAAATCTGAACCTGGGCCATCATCCAGAGATTCTAGATAATTGTATTTTCTTTCATGTAACAACCAGAGATACTATTAAAATAATAATAATAAATAATGTTTATTTTCACAACCAAAATAACAGTTTATCATAACATCAAGAGTATGAAATAAAACTTGACTCTCTAGCTAGGTAAAAACTAAAATATTCAGTAATAATATCACAAGAGCATCGAAAATAATCGATTATACTACCGAGTCACGAGACGTATTTTGCGAAACACCACGAGAGCGCAGCTCGAGTGGTGTTTTAAAAAAATACGCCGAGTGACGAGGTCAGTATAATCGATTATTTTCGATTGCTCGAGTGGTATTCGTTACGATTATATAACGAAAAAAAAATATTAATTTTTTTTGACAAACGTCAAAACACCGTGAATATGAAAATATATATATATACATTTTGACACGAGGCGAAACACCAAAACGATTATATCACGTCGTCAAGGGTATATTCACTTATCTATACTACGTCGTTATGCAAAATTCACGGATTCTATTGGCTTATTCATACATGAGTTATATAATCAATTATATAACCAGGAAAACAGAGATTCATAGAAAAAAACAGACTGTCAGAAATACACCGTACTTTTAGGAGAACTGTTAGACGTCAGGAAAATTCAAAAAATATAATAACTCATTACGTTCAAACCATTCAAGCAGAGTATTCATGTTAATTCTTCTTTTATTTCATGTTGTTTCTTTCAGTTTTGCTGGTGAGTACTTAGTTTTGTCCATTATACTCAAAACCTCTTCAGTTGGTAATGAAAGTAGACATGTCAGAGATGATTTCTTGAAACTTTTGAAAGTTTTTTTACTTTTCAAATAAATAGGTGTTCTATCAAACAGCCTTTTTATGATGTTTACATAGTTCCTCTAACCAATTAATTTAATAGTCCTCTCCTTTATTTTATTATTGATTTTCATGTTCAATGATAAAAACTCAGTGTAAATTTCGGTAAATATTTAGATAAACGGAACACTATTGAAAATTCATAAAATTTTAATTACATACCAGCCCAAAATCAGGGCTGAAAAAGACGGATCGGATTTCAGAAAATCCGGGAAATCAACTATTTCCACATTTTCACCTTCGAAAAATTTCTAAGGAAATGTCAACATAGCGCCACCATAATGGATGTCGTGCAGTATTGCAGTAATACCAACCTAAAATAAGGAACTACGAAATAACTTTAATTTACATAAAATTTTCGTTGTACTCACTCATTTTGGGACGAAATTGAGCCTGAAAAGAGTGAAAGCAGAAAAAACTAAGGTATTTATCGATAATACAACCGACTGCCTCGATTTTCTGGAAATTTCGGATTATAGCTTATTTTGGCCTGAATTAGTCATGAATATGAAGTCAGATTTTGTCGCTGGGTCATCTTTTTTTCAAAAACTTGAGCTGACCTGACTTTTTCTAACCTTACTAACCTAGCCTCCGAGTTCATAAAAGTATGGAATTCATGAAATAGACAATGTTTTTGATAATAAAATTCATCTATTTCTTAAATTCTATACTCTTATGAACTCGGAGGTTAGGTTAGTAAGGTTAGAAAAAGTCATGTCAGCTCAAGTTTTTGAAAAAAAAATGACTTCGGCTTTTTCAGGCCAAAACAAGCTATAATCCGAAATTTCAAGAAAATCGGGGCAGTCTGTTGAATTATCGATAAATAACTTAGTTTTTTCTGCTTTCACTCTTTTCAGGCTCAATTTCGGCCCAAAATGAGTGAGTACAACAAAAATTTTATGTAAATTAGAGTTATTTCGTAGTTCCTTATTGTAGGTTTCCTTAGAAATTTTTCGAAAGTGAAAATGTGGAAATAATTGATTTCCCGGATTTCCTGAAATCAGATTCGTCTTTTTCAGCCCAAAATTAGTAAGTAACCAAAATTTTATGAATTTTCAAGAGTGTTCCGTTTATCTAAATATTTACCTAAATTTCAACTTGATGTAGGTAAGTTATCTACTGTTGAACAGAGATAATATTGTCCTCAATCGAAACACAATGAACCACTGGAAAATAAGAACTCCAAAAAAACACAAATTACGAAGCTAAACCTTCGAAAACTCAAAATGAAATGAACGTAAATGCCATTAGCAAATAATGTAAACAAACCGTTACTGGCCCATGCTGTAGTACCGATATTACAGTGAGTTTTTATCATTGAACAAAAGGAGAGGACGAATAAATTAATTGGTTAGAGGAACTATGTATACATCATGAAAAGGCTGTATGATAGAACACCTCTTTATTTAAAAAGTATAAAAATTAGTATGTAACCAAAATTTTATGAATTTTCAAGAGTGTTCCGTTTATCTAAATATTTACCGAAATTTACTCTGAGTTTTTATCATTGAACATGAAAATCAATAATAAAATGGAGAGGACTAATAAATTAATTGGTTAGAGGAACTATGTAAACATCACGAAAAGGCTGTTTGATAGAACACCTACTTATTTGAAAAGTAAAAAAACTTTCAAAAGTTTCAAGAAACCATCTCTGACATGTCTACTTTCATTACCAACTGAAGAGGTTTTGAGTATAATGGACAAAACTAAGTACTCACCAGCAAAACTGAAAGAAACAACATGAAATAAAAGAAGAATTAACATGAATACTCTGCTTGAATGGTTTGAACTTAATGAGTTATTATATTTTTTGAATTTTCCTGACGTATAACAGTTCTCCTAAAAGTACGGTGGACTTCTGAGAGTCTGTTTTTATCTATGACTCTCTGTTTTCCTGGTTATATAATTGAATATTTTAGTTTTTACCTAGCTAGAGAGTCAAGTTTTATTTCATACTCTTGATGTT
Source organism: Cynegetis impunctata (assembly GCA_030704885.1). Lineage (NCBI taxonomy): Eukaryota > Metazoa > Arthropoda > Insecta > Coleoptera > Coccinellidae > Cynegetis > Cynegetis impunctata. The sequence goes on along the minus strand of JARQZK010004568.1, from coordinate 53,627 downwards.
ATGATAAACTGTTATTTTGGTTGTGAAAATAAACATTATTTATTATTATTATTTTAATAGTATCTCTGGTTGTTACATGAAAGAAAATACAATTATCTAGAATCTCTGGATGATGGCCCAGGTTCAGATTTCGATAAAAGTGGAAGATTTTTCGTTGGAATAGCACTGGACTTCAAAAACCCTACGTTTTCGGTTAGCTGAAAATTGCACATCATCAGTTGGTATAATTCTATGTGGAAAAAAACACGAACTTACTGCAGGGAAAATAATTATTCTCAGTAAACTGTAAAGAACAACTCTCTTATGTTCAGACACTATTTTTTCAATCTTCAAGTTATGAATCCACACCTTTCTTCTGCCCACCATTTCCTTGTTTCCCAACTTTGTTTGGAATACAACTTTGAATTGTCCAGCTTTCGGAAAGGTATGTAAGCTATATTTGGATTTTCTTTGCCCAAGATGAACAATACGATACACAACAATAGTGATTTATCTCTTCTGAACGTTTGAAAACGATCCCAAACAAAATTGAACACAATTGAAACCCAACAAGTTTTCATATAAAATATACGTAAACAGATGTAAACAAAGCAATCTATGGCCCATACGTTTGTAATATTCGACACCGGTAGGGGGCGTATCGCTTATCTACGTTCGCCAATAATCTCAATGAACGACTTTTTTCAACAGTAACCTGTTGGTAGTTGAACAAGTTGTGAATTATACCACAAAATATACGTTGTATATTTAAAATAATTTCAATAATCTCCAAATTTGAGCCATATTCTTTCGATCTAAAACAACCTTTCAGCGAATAAAATATTCATAGGAAATCGAGTAGTCTGGCATATGACAGATCAAAATATGCACCTTCAAATAAGTATTCAAATCATTAGTGATTCGTTAAGTTGAATTTTCGATATAATTTCATGAGAATGTTGTTATCAAAAAGTGATTTGATTAATATGATTTGCATATTAGGGGAATCAGACAGGAATTGTTTATTGGCAACTAATATTCATTCTCAACGGTATCAAGATAGAAGGCATCCAGATGAAAGATCTTTCCGAAAGGTCCTGACACGATTTCTTGAAACTGGTTGTAACAATTATTCTAAACATGAGCGCATCAAGCCAGCTACTAATGGAGATAATGAATTGCAAGTTCTTCTTGCTGTTAAAGAAGATCCTTGTAGAATTCAATGACAAATTGGTGAAATAGTGAATATAAGTGAGAGATCAGTGCAACGAGTTTTGAAGAAACATCGGTTTCATCCAAACCACGTTCAATTGCATCAAGAATTACGGTATGCCGATTTTGAGAAGAGAGTGAGATTTTGGAATTGGACCATAGACAGAAAATCGCCACTTATTGAGACAAGTAGATTATCAACATAGGTGGTCGATAAATGTCTTGGGAGGCATCATTGGAGAATATGTAATTGGTCCATACTTTTTCGAGGGACATATGGATGGAACAAGGTATTTCAATTTCTTAATAAATGATTTACGAGGTTTGTTAGAAGATATTCCTCTTGACCTCCGCGCAACAGAATGTGGTTACAACATGATGGCTCTCCTGCTCACTATTCGGCAGAAGTGAGAGATCATCTAAATGAAGTATTTCCCAATAGATGGATAGGACAGAATGGACCAGTCAGGTGGCCCGCTAGATCACCAGATTTAACAAAACTAGATTTTTTCTTATGGGGATACATAAAAAATATGATTTTCGTCGAGCCACCAACTTCTCCCGAAAATATGCGAATTAGAATAACGAATGCTTTTCGCAGCATTACACCAGCTGTCTTGCGCAGGGTAGAACAGTCTTTTAAACATAGACTTCAGCTCAGCATTCAAGAAAATGGAAGACATGTTGAACATATTTTAATTTATATATAGTTTCATTAACAACATTCATTAAACTTTCCCTTTTGTAGTTTCCAGTTGACAATTTAAATATCTAGAACTTATGCTCTGACTTTAACACATACATATACACCATAACGTCCATAACATAAAACAAAATCTTATTAGTAATATTTAGAGCGTTTTTTCATTCAATCGTTTTTAGTTTGCTATTGGCGTCTGAAATTAAGATCGCAGCGCCGGAACGGCTAATATCGGTACTACAGCATGGGCCATTAACGGTTTGTTTACATTGTTTGGTAATGGTATTTACGTTCATTTCGTTTTGAGTTTTCAAAGGTTTAGCTTCGTAATTTGTGTTTTTTGGAGTTCGTATTTTCCAGTGGTTCATTGTGTTTCGATTGAGGACAATATTATCTTTGTTCAACAGTAGATAACCTACCTACATCAAGTTGAAATTTACACTGAGTTTTTATCATTGAACATGAAAATCAATAATAAAATAAAGGAGAGGACGAATAAATTAATTGGTTAGAGGAACTATGTATACATCATGAAAAGGCTGTTTGATAGAACACCTATTTATTTAAAAAGTAAAAAAACTTTCAAAAGTTTCAAGAAAACATCTCTGACATGTCTACTTTCATTACCAACTGAAGAGGTTTTGAGTATAATGGACAAAACTAAGTACTTACCAGCAAAACTGAAAGAAACAACATGAAATAAAAGAAGAATTAACATAAATACTCTGCTTGAATGGTTTGAACGTAATGAGTTATTATATTTTTTGAATTTTCCTGACGTTTAACAGCTCTCCTAAAAGTACGGTGGACTTCTGAGAGTGTTTTTTTTTGCGGCACACTTCCAGTACCCCGCAAATGTTAGATGACGCTGGTGGACCTAGTGGCCTCACTAAAAAAAATATGACTGAGTTCATGATGGAACTAAACACTTCGGAGGGAGTTAATCAAGACCGAGCTAGCCTGGTCAAACTAACGCTGCTGTCCGAAAAGGAAGGTTTCCTAAGTAGGCCATTATCAAAAGACCCCATAGATGATGCAGGCCTTGTGGCGAGCACTCCCACACACGAAAACTCCATTGAATCTGAAGAAGAGGCGAGTTTTATGAGCTTCATCAAGAGGGGAGATAGGAAAGACAGCGGAAAGAAGAGGAAAGTGGAGTTTTCGGTCCACAATCTAACGAAGTCCAGAATTGTCAGCTTGATGGGTACCATAGCCCAAGCTGCAGATAGACTAGAGGAAATTGAAGAAGCAGCAGATATTAGCGAGGGACTGAGGCAACAACTCTCTGAAATAGGCGAAGTCCTTCGACGTGAGCTAGCAGACGCCCAAAATGAACTGAGCATAGTACCGAGTGCTGACATAGGCACTCAGACCGAGGATCCTAGCAGTGTAGCCAGGCAAGCTAGGGCCCAAAGTGTGAGGAATAAACTAAGGGAAGACATGTCAGAGGAAGAACTAGGTCAAGTCATACAGATGGACTGGCCGGAAGAAGCATACCACGTTCAAATAGACAAAAGGTCCATTCTCTCGCAGGATAACGTTGGACATGTGGTGGTGATTGCTCAGACGAGCAAAATGAAAGAGCTGCGCTTCGTGAAGCAGCTCACGGGGTCATCTCGAGGACTGCTAAACCACCTTAAGAGCAACAACTTCAAAGTAGGTGAGGTCGTAAGGCAGAGAGCCGTGAAATGGGAGAGCATGGAAGGGGTGCGCCAAGAGGACGATGGAGACGTTTTCTTCGCGGGGCTGGAAAATGACCAGGATCTCCAGATTCCGGACCTATACCGCCTGCTCAGAAATATTAGCGCTAAGATAAGAGTGGCCACCTCGGCACCGATCCACGTAGTTATTGAGTCGGCGCTCGATCTTACTGTGACAAGAAAAGTGGCTGAGTGTGCCACGCTAAATATAAAGGGCGTGAGCATACATTCGCTTCAAATCGCGAAAGAGAAAAGGGAGCAAAAAGTAAGGAAGTATGACACTGAGGCGGTCATAGTGGAGGGCACCGAGGATACCTATGCCCAGATGGTCAAGACCCTCAAAAGGGAGGTGGCAGGCGAACCAGTAATCAGAGAAGCGATAAAGGGGATTAGAAAAACTAGGGATGGTCATCCCCTTATTGAAATGAACAAGGGTAGTACAGCAGGCGGGGATATCTTCTGAAAGGCACAAATGTACAGCGGCGGACCAGTTAGGCACCTTGGTAGAAAAGAGGACATAATCGCGGCCAACATTTATGGTATCGATATCGATACGGAAGTAGAAGAGGTGGAACAGAGGCTCGAGGAAGTAATCAATCTTCCGACCGGCGGGAAATCCTTGGAGGTGAAGGCTATGAGGCCAATGGTTGGGGGCAGGAAGGCCGCGACAATATTGGCTAGGCCTCAAATTATAAAAGCGCTTTTGGCCAAGGGCAAAATCAAACTGGGATTCTCCCAGGTAGAGGTGAGAGAGAGAGAGCAAACCGGCCAAAGTGTCACAAGTGCTGGCAAGAAGGCCACATAGCAAGAGAATGCACGGGCATAGACAGACGAACGCTATGCAGAAACTGCGGTCAGGCAGGGCATATGGTAAGGGAATGCGTAAATCCCTCCCAATGCCTAGACTGTGGAACCGCGGGCCATAGAACAGCGAGCAGGGCATGTAGAGCGAAGGAGGACCGAGCCGGCCTCAAAGCTAGAGCAGGGGCAATGCCCAATACAAGGACCCAATCGCTCCAATGTTGAAGATTCTGCAGGTCAACCTGGGCAGAGCTAGAGCGGCTCACGATTTCATGCAGGCGGAAGCAATGGCAGGGTGCTACGACATCGTAGTGCTCTCGGAGCCTAACAAAAAACTGTGCGCCGCAGGGGGCTGGATCGCGGACACGGAAAAGGATGTCGCCATCATCATAAGAAACAAGAATGTAGAGGTGCAAGGAATAAGATGTGGAAAGGGATACGTGGCTCTAGAGCTCAAAAAACTGCTCATCGTCGCAGTCTACGTATCGCCGAACATTAATATGGAAAGTTTTCGGAATAGGCTCGACCCCGTTTTCGAACTGGTTTCTCGGCATAGAGGGAGATATGTTCTGGCAGGCGATGTTAACGCTAAGTCAGCGCTCTGGGGCTCACCAGCAGAGGACCAGAGGGGCGCACACATTGGGGACTGGATGGCGCAGGTCGCGTCTGTGGCGTTGAATGACGGAGGTCCCACATTCGTGAGGAACCAGTCTAGGTCTCACATAGATGTCTCACTGGTACCCGAGAGATATGCGGCCACGTTTGGAAAATGGAAGGTCACCCACAATAACCCATTCACCCACCACGGCCACATAAGCTTTGAGGTGGGAGACAGCACGCGGCGAAGTGGCGTACACAGGGTGAGAAGGCTTAGGACCGACTCCTTCGCGGAACGGCTTGTCTCTCTGGAGGAGCTCTCCCGCCATATGAACCCGGTAGAGGCCAACAGCAGGCTACAGAAGGCCTTTCGCGGATCCCTGGCATCGGACCCGGCGCAGAGCGTCCAAACGGTCCCATACTGGTGGGACGAGGGTGTGGAAACAGCCCACAGAGAGTGGATATCCGCACGTAGGGCGTTCACACGGTTACGACCTAGGCTGCGCGAGACCGACCCACGCTTGATCGAAGCCGGGGCATCGCTGGTGGGGGCCAAAAAACAACTGGGGCGCTCCATCTCCGCGGCCAAGAGGAAGGCATGGAAGGAATTATTGGATAAGCTCAACGATGACATATGGGGGGAGGGGTACCGCATCGCGACCCGCCATCTCCGGCAGAGTGCCCCACCATATGCAATGACCGTGAGGCGCAGGAGGGAGGTGCTCGGGACGCTGTTTCCGGATGCTGGAGCGGAGTGGATGGGAACAGTGGGAACGAGGGCGGAGGCCCCTCCTTTCACAGCGAATGAGTTGGAACAGCGAAGGAGCTGGAACGGCTCCCGGTCCTGACGGAATCACGGTGGAGTCTCTGCGGGTTGCGGTTGAAAAGGCTCCGGTATTCTTGCTTCGTCTATATAATGGCTGCTTAGAACAACAAAGGCTCCCACGGGGTTGGAAAAGGGCGAGAGTAGTGCTTCTACCGAAGAAGGGGCGTGATCCGGAAGATCCATCGTCCTTTAGACCATTATGCCTGCTGAGCTGCGTGGGGAAGCTCTTCGAGAAGCTCCTGGTCGCTAGGCTTACGGAGGAGCTGGAGGACGGCGATCTGATATCCCCCCACCAACATGGCTTCCGCGCCGGAAAGTCGACGGTGACAGCACTGAAGGAGATTGTGGGCCGTATAAAGGGGTCTCAGGCAAAATACGCGATAGTGGTGACCCTGGACATAAGGAATGCGTTCAACATGGCTAGCTGGGCCGCCACGATCGCAGAAATGAGGAGGATGGGCATTAGCGAGTACCTAGTGAGATGCACTGAGGACTACTTCCACGGAAGGACAATCTCGATGGGGGTGGTTAACAGGCGGTGCAGCATGGGTGTTCCACAGGGTTCAGTAATGGGCCCAACACTGTGGAACATAATGTACAACGGTGTCCTGGAGCTGTGCTACGGGGAGGGTGTTTCCCCTGTCGCCTACGCTGACGACCTCGCCCTTGTTGTCGAGGCTGGTAGTCCGCTGGAGGCTAGGAGCAGGGTCTGCAACGCTGTCCGTAGAGCGCACAGCTGGATTATAGAGAGGGGACTCGACGTGGCTATCGGGAAGACGGAGATCCTGATTGCTAAGGGCCCTAGATCGGCTGGGGGACTTAGGTTCAACATTCTCGGCACGGAGAGACAGCCTGACCCGCAGCTGATGTATCTGGGAGTCGTGCTGAAAAAAAACCTGACTTTCTCGGCCCATATAGAGCATATGATAGGAAAAGCTTCACGGAAACTAGCGGCTCTGCATGGTATACTTCCAAACGTGGGAGGCCCACTCCACCAGAAAAGAAGAATTATGTGCAGCGTCGTGCATAGTACTTTGCTATATGCAACCCCAGTCTGGAGGGAGGCATTGAAAAAAGTGAAGCAGAAGGGAGCATGTGTGTCAATGCAGCGAAAGGGTCTACTTAGGGTCGCGTCCGCCTACAGAACAGTGTCAGCCGAGGCGGTCCAGGTGATCGCTGGCTTCCCGTCCTTCGACCTCATGGTGGCAGAGGTCTGCTTTCTGTTCACCGTTGGCGGAAGGCTCCCTGGCAATAGGAGGATGGCGAGAAAAAGAACCATATCAAAGTGGCAGGATAGATGGTTGGGCGGGAGAGACGTTGCGGCATGGACGAAACGTCTAATCAAAGATGTCAGACCCTGGTACGGCTGCAAATACCCAAGAACCAACTAATTTTTTACGCAGTTCTTGAGCGGGCACGGGTCCTTCGGCACGTTTACGCAGAGGATAGGGAAGAAAGACAGCGACGTTTGTGGGGTCTGTGGCACCCAGGACAGCCCAGAGCATGTGGTGTGGATGTGCGCAAGATGGCGACGCAGGCGAGCTGAGATGGTCGAATCCCTCGGAACCATGCCCGGGGCTGACGACATCATGGAGGCAATGCTAATTGATGAAAAGATATGGGATATCCTCTTCGACGGCATAACAGACATAATGAGATCGAAGGAAGAGGAGGACAGGCGAGCGGAAACCCGTGGCACCTAAGCGTCGTCGTCTGTGTGAAAGAGACAGATAATTTGTGTTCTAACAATAACTCGTTCAGTGTTTGTTCGTTCGTCTACAGGCTTTTATTCACGTATATATTTTAATTGTACTTTTGACCTGTCTTTCTTGTCATATACCTTGATGTTTCTCCGTTAATCTCGTTTTCTAAGTGTTCTTAATTTGGTGCTAATGCGGAGTTAGATTTTATCTTGTTATGAACCTGGTTCGCTCAGAACTTAGTGATCCGAGAGGAACAATCAGAACAGGTTTACCCTCACCGCTCCTGATGCGCCTAGGCAACCATGCCTTCTTCCGGGAGAGGCAAAAAAAAAAATGGGTAACAAATCCTCCCAAGAACACCCAGGGAGAGTAACTATCGTCGCGGAGAGGTTTTTTAGTGGGTAGTACAGTTACATTATCGCCAAAGACCCGCAAAGTGAGCCCCACACACCCCCCCAGCCCAGAACAAATTCCGTTGGGGCAAGTGCGTAAATGCATTTTTCCTCTTCGAAAAAAAAAAAAAAAAAAAAGAATCTCTGGATGATGGCCCAGGTTCAGTTTCCGATAAAAGTGGAAGATTTTTCGATGGAATAGCATTGGACTTCAAGAACCCTACGTTTTCGGTTAGCTGAAAATTGCACATCAGTTGGTATAATTCTATATGGAAAAATCCACAAACTTACTTCAGGGAAAATAATTATTCTTAGTAAAGAGTAAAGAACAACTCTCTTATGTTCAGACACTTTTTTTTCAATCTTCAAGTTATGAATCCACACCTTTCTTCTCTCCATCATTTCCTTGTTTCTCAACTTTTTTTGGAATACAACTTTGAATTGTCCAACTTTCGGAAAGGTATATAAGCTACATTCGGGTTTTTTTTTTGCCCAAAATGAACAATATCGCGTCTCTGAAGCACTGAACTGTTTGCTCGGGATGGCCCAAGACTATTGCTGGCCTTTGCCGATGATATTGACGTAGTGGGCAATACGGTATTGACGGTGAAAGACCTATTTTCGAGGGTAGAAACATAAGCTTTGCAAGTGGGACTCAAAATAAACGAGGACAAAACCAAGTATATGCACACCAGTAGAACAGGAAGTAGAGATAGGGTGGGCCAAAATATTACTGTGGGGAACTACAATTTCGAGAGGGTCGCAACCTTTAAGTATTTGGGAACCACAATTACACAAGATGAAAGAGGAAATTAAAGTCCGAATTCAAAGTGGAAACAAATGTCTCTATGGGCTAAAGCCAGTACTAGTATCGAAGAACATTTCACGAAGAACAAAAATAACAGTTTATAAGACCATTATATAAGACCGACTGTTATGTATGCTAGCGAAACCTGGACCCTGACTAAAGACAACGAACGAGGATTGAGAATTTTTGAGAGGAAGGTTATGCGCAAGATTTTTGGACCGCTGCGAAGCCCTGAAACACAACAGTACTGAATAAGAACCAACCAAGAAATAGCAGAACTATACAAAGATCCAGATATTGTGAAGGAGATAAATACAAGAAGACTGCAATGGGCGGGTCACGTACAAAGACAGTCTGACACACGGATGATAAAATTGGCTTGGGAGGGAGTACCAGTGGGACGCGGACCTTTGGGGCGCCCTCGAATGCGATGGCGGGACAACATCAAAACGGACCTAAGGACAATTGGGATAGAGTACGACCCAACATTGATGGAAGATCGACAGCAATGGAGGCAAATAGTACAGTCGGCCAAGTCCCACCCCGGGTTGTAGAGCCATGGAGTAGTAGTAGTAGTAAGATGAACAATAGGATACACAACAATAGTGATTCATCTTTTCTGAACGTTTGTGAACGATCCCAAACAAAATTAAACACAATTAAAACTCAACAACTTCTTTCTATATAAAATACACGTAAACAGATGTAAACAAAGCAATCTATGGCCCATGCGTTAGTAATATTCGACACCGGTAGGGGGCGTATCGCTTATCTACGTTCGCCAATTGCTCGATTGATGTGTAGAATTTTGCACCCAATGAAAAAAATAATTTTCCATTTAGAAAAATGTAATACATTTATATCATAAGAAAATATTTGTTTGGACACCTTGTAATGTACAAAATTGAAACAAGATATATTTCGTATATTCTCATCAGTCATCAAATAGATTTCGCTTTGAAACAACTCAAGTTCATTGAGATGATAGCGAAGAAATATAAATACTTGCCATTTTTCGAAAAACAGCTGTTTTAAGAAAAAAAAAAGAATTAAAGCATAGCATGATGACATTTGTAAAGCCTTTGTTGTCGATTCTTATGGATCGATAATATACAAGGTCTTCCATTTAAAATAAGGAAGATTCTGCAAATTTGTATTCACAGTATGTGGCTAGCGGTTTTTTTTCATACCCTGTATATCACAGGTCGATTTCAGAATAATCGTTTGAGAGAGTAACTAATGTAGAATAGTTGACTAAAAATAACAACATTCTAATGAAATTATATCGAAAGTTCAACTTAACGAATCACTAATGATTTCAATACTTATTTGGAGGTAAATATTTTGATCTGTCATTTGCCAGACTACTCGATTTCCAACAAATATTTTATTCGCTGAAAGGGCGTTTTAGATCGAAAGAATATGGCTCAAATTTGGATATTATTGAAATTATTTTAAATATACAACGTATATTTTGTGGTGTAATTCACAACTTGTTGATCTACCAACAGGTTATTTTTGAAAAAAGTCGTTCATTGGGATTATAGCGAAGAAATGTGAATATTTTCCATTTTTCGCAGTTTTAAGAAAAACTAGTGAACTTAACCATAGGGAACACTTCATGACATTTGTAGAGCCTTTCTTGGCGCTTCTTATGGATCTATAATATACAGGATGTTCCATTTAAAATAAGGAAGATTTTACACATTTTTATTTACAATATGTGGCAAGCGATTTTTCATACCCTGTATGTATATCGCAAACTGATTTCAGATATATCATTTGAGAGAGTTACCAATGTAGAATATTTGATCAAAATTAAATTTCGATTGGACTTGGTACAACTTTATAATTTGAAATCTTCTGAGTGACAAATATTGGAAAAAATAATAGTCGAATCGGGCTGACTTTAGAATGAACATAAAATGAAGAAAATTTGGATCCGGCAAATGTCCGTGGATTTGTGTTGGGGAAGGCAATATTAAAGTTCTCTCGTCGAGTATCTCCGAAATTTAGTGTCGGTTGGTTTTTTATTATCAACAAGAAATCAGTTTTTCCGAATTTCCGGAAAAACTATGCATCATAGAAAAAAGTGATGCACAGACAAAAAATGCGCAATCAAAAGATCAATAAAATGAGCCTCGATAGATCAAAATCGGACAAATTTTTCAAAAGTTATTGCAAATAAACAAGTTTTTTAGCTTTTCTCAATTGTTTATAGGGTTGTTGTTATTTATTTATAGTATATTATTTCATAAGGAGGAGAAGTGTCACTTTTCATGGCGAGCTTGAGCTTAATTGAGGGTAATTGAAAGCGAGCCATGAAAAGTCACTTCTACTCCGAATGAAATATGTTATTTTATTTTCAAACGTTTTGAAATTCATAAAAATCTGAATATCCATTTTTGGATTGATTCACATTTACGCACATAATTCTATCCACTTACGATCGTTATGAATGATGGAACATTTGCCTAGTTACGGTTGCCACGCAAAATTGATTCTGACAGATATAAAGTAAAATAATTGATAGTTATAATTCGCAACCTGGTGAGAAGTGGTTGAAAGTGAAAATGACGTTTGAATTGGAGAATTTTTTGTTCATGGTTACCAATTCACTTTTCCTTCCGCCGGCCGGAAAAGTGTTGCATAGCAACACTTCTCCTCCTTGGCGGAGAAATAGAACTTTTCGATGATCCTGTCAATCGAGAAATTACGTTATTATTGTACGTTTGAAGATAAAAGGTTTTATAGCCAGGTCATTTTGAAAGTAAGTAGCTGACTTGGACTTCTAATTTCGCAGAATTTTTTTTTTGCCGAAAACCCTTTCAAATTAAATAAACAAGTAACTACCAAAATATAGCAGCTTTTCTTTATAAACATTTAGAATAACTTGGAAACTATTCACGTTAGTGAAATGAAATGGGCTGGAATCGAATGCCAGTTAAAAAACACGCTTTTAAAAAAAAAAAAAGTTGCTAGGCTCTTTTGGAGCCAAGTTAGCCCTTTATTTTCGTTAAATCGCGAAGTAAATAGTTATAAACAATTGATTATATCTTCGAAACGGCTCGTTATTCCAAAAAATGACAATAAAGAAAAAGAATTTCTTTTATCCCAATAAGCTTTAAATTTAATTGAAATTTTCAATTTTGCAATTTTTTCGTTAAATCGCGAAGTAAATAGTTATGAACAAAAAATTGCAAAATTGGAAATTTCAATTAAATTTAAAGCTTATTGGTATAAAAGAAATTCTTTTTCTCTCCTGTCATTTTTTGGAATAACGAGCCGTTTCGAAGACATAATCAATTGTTTATAACTATTTACTTCGCGATTTAACGAAAATAAAGGGCTAACTTGGCTCCAAAAGGGCCTAGCAACTTTTTTTTTTTAAAGCGTGTTTTTTAATTGGCATTCGATTTCAGCCCATTTCATTTCACTAACGTGAATAGTTTCCAAGTTATTCTAAATGTTCATAAAAAAAAGCTGCTATATTTTGGTAGTTACTTGTTTATTTAATTTGAAAGGGTTTTCGGCAAAAAAATAAATTTCTGCGAAATTAGAAGTCTAAGTCAGCTACTTACCTTCAAAATGACCTGGCTATAAAACCTTTTTTTCCGGCCAGTTTCTCACAACAAAGATTTGAAGTTGTTGCATAATTAGTGAAACGGGATAAATAAATAGGATTTTGCAAAAACTATTAATCACACAGCGCTCATCTTTCGCACACTTTTTCGATACGTAAAGACTCATTACTTTTGGAAGTATTAATTGCTTTTTAATAAATAACAACAGCCCAATAAACAAGTGAAAAAAGCAAAAAACCACGTTTTTTTTGTTTTTTTGCAATAACTTTTGAACAAATTGTCCTATTTTGATCTATTGGGGCTCATTTTATTGGTCTTTTGATTGCACATTCTTTGCATGTTCATCACTTTTCCCTATGATGCACAGTTTTTCCGGAAATTCGCAAAAACTGATTTCGCACCTGTATTGTTGATAATAAAAAACCAACCGACACTAAATTTGGGAGACACTCGACGAGAGAACTTTAATGTTACCTTCCCCAACACGAATCCACGGAAATTTGCCGGATACAAATTTTCTGTTTTCAAAAAGTCAGCCCGATGCGACTATAACCTGTCATCTCGAAAACCGTCGATATTTTCGAAGTGAAGATATGCATAAAGTATCTTTTTTTTCTACGTAGAAACCAAAAAAGTGATAAAAAATATAGGTTGCTATTTGAAAAATCATAGTTGATATCCGCCCAGAAGAAATTGAACACCCTGTGTGACCGACAATATTTTTATTTTGTCGAGCTCGAGCAATAAGGTAATATTATAGAAAATATAGATTTCTATCTGTTTCCCAAATAGAGATATGAAACACCGCGCCACTGTTGCAGGACCCTGTATATAAAGATTTCTATGATAATAACAATTTGCATGGAAAATTGTCACCGCATTTTATTTCTGAAAAATGCATTTTTGTCTGAAATCGATCTTTGATATACTGTATGAAAACATGTTGTTATCAACATACCGTCTACACTGCGTACCTAGCCTGATCAACTGTAGTTACAAGAAGAAATTTCGTATAAAATGCAGAACATGGTTGAAAATGGGTTGAGTAATTTGAAATTTTCGATATTTGGTACATTAAGCTGGATTTATAGTTTGACGGATTGTAAACGTAGACGCACTGAATACGTAACAAACGGACTATAAAAAATTTTACAATTTATAATTCGACGGAACGGAATTTTTGCGCATGGTTAGAGGTTAAGGTGATGAGTGACATTCAACAGAACCTACAAATTATATTAATCGTGAATAGCCTGTGTTGGTTTGAGTTTGTATTATAATATTATAATTAGTCATCTATTGTGAATAATTAACAAAACAAGAATAAAAAACAAAGCACTTTACTAAACTGAAGGCGGGACAAGTGACATCTGACAGTGAGGCTGACATCACACAGAATTCTTTCTTTTGATTGGCCGGACGTAAGAAACGCACTGTAAAAAAAAAGATGAATGTAGGTCAACTTTTCCGTTCCAGTCCGTTTCAATTACGTTACGTCATGCGTTTACGTTCATTTATAAACAAGAGTACATACATTCTATAGTTGATATTATTGCGTTGCGTCTACGCTTACAGTCCGTCAACTATAAATCCAGCTTTACAGGAGATTCAGGATCTACTGAATTTTTGAATTCAAAAGGAACCCATTGTAAGGATTTTATATTATTCCAGAACATTTGATTTTGGATTTTTATTTGATCCCAAGGAAAACATGAAATGAATAAATGTTAGAAAAATAGTATATTACACACCGAGATGGGAAGTGATTCATTCCTGTCGTGAGATTAGTTAGTTAACCGAGGCGCAAAGCGTCGAGGTTAACTATAATCTCGAGACAGGAATGAAACTTCCTACCGAGGTTTGTAGGTATACTAGGTATTTTATTTACAACCATCATATTTCGATCAAAATTAATAAATCTCTGTTTCGTTCTGAACATACCTGAAATATTACATTTAACGACAAATTACCAAGAACGCCGTTTTCTCAGAATAATCAAGTAGATATATTGTTACCGTGACTACGGGGTATACAATTGTCACCAATATAAATAAATGTCAGATGAAGTCAATAAATGTCAGATAAAGTCGGATATTAAATTCGCGAATAATAAATTGAAAAACATGACTTCCGACGAAGAATTTATGGATTATACCCCACCAGAAGTACGACAGGCTGCTCATGCAGCAGTCCAGGGCTTGGTGCCAGAGAAAAGTAAGCATCGGTATCTAAAAGCCATTGCATTATATAGGAAGTGGTGCGAAGAAAAAAAGGTTAAAAATATCGGTTCCGATAGTGTACTCCTGGCATATTCTGGAGAACATAATAGACAAAAGAAGCCGTCTACTTTGTGGGCATTGTACAGTATGATACGAACGATGCTAAAAATTGAAGGAAAAAACTGATATTTCCAAACATCGGAAACTGCTAGCCTTCCTAAAACGACAAAATGTGGGCTTTAGGCCCAAGAAATCGAACGTATTTTTGAGGAAGAATATAGAGGATTTTTTAAATAAAGCTCCAAATAATCTTCTGCCGATAAAGGTAAGTTCTTTCTGATTGTTTAAATAAGTATTAAAAAAAAACAAACGTGTTTGAGCTAATACAAGTATACTGGTATTATTGTATTATTTTTCCTTATTGTTTTAGGTAGCATTAATAATAGCTTGTCGGGCGGACGAATTAGTGAAAATGAAAATGTTGGATATAGCTTTTTTTGGAGAAAAAATTTCGGTTGAGATTCCAGATTCTAAAACACATACAAATAGATCGTTTTTGATTACTGATTCAGTATGGGTGAAGATCATTCGAGACTACATACATTTGAGAAAAAACATAGAAATCGATAGATTTTTTGTTCAGCTCAGAGGTGGAATAGCAAGAAATCAACCAATTGGACACAATACAATAGCTAATTTTCCCCAAAAAATTGCTACTTTTTTGAATTTAGAGAATTGAAAGGCTTCACGGGACACGCACTCAGAAGAACCGCCGCTACGTTACTTGCAAGTGTACTCCAATTAAAAAGGCTGAGAGGATGGAAATCTAGTACTGTGGCAGAAGGTTATGTGGATGGCTCAATAGAGAATAAAACGAAAACTGTCACTATGCTGTCCCAATGTGCCATGTCTACTGTAACTATTGCAAGTAGTTCACAAACCTCAGTCATTCAACATGAAATTAATTTGTTGCCCAAAGAGGCAACTGTTGGAGAGTCCAGCACTGGTACAGGTCTAAATATTTCAATAAATGCTTACAATAATTCAAAATTTAACTATTAATATCAATAAGTAGTTTGTTGTATTTTAGTTTATTGTTGTTTTTTATTGTTTTCCATTAAATAGGTATTATAAAATTTGTCAAAAAAATGTGTTATTAAAAAAAAAAAATTCATCTAGAGTAGATGAAATGAGGGCGGGAAATGAGGGCAAGAAGTGAGGGCGGGAAATGAGGACGGGAAGTAGAGGTGTGTAATGTGACACTTCCCAACCTTCAATGACGATAGTAATGACAGCATTACATATATGGTTGTAAATAAAATAAATTTCAGTATTATGAATGGATTGCCGAAACCTATGTTATAAAATTGTTCAAATCGAGATAGATTAGCAAGGTACGTATCGGAACCCCCTCATGATGAATGCAGTCTGAAGGTCAGATTTTTGGGAATTCCAGGTCATCCAAACTCTAGAGCAGATTCCCTATTACTTAAATTTTGTTGACACAATGGAAGTAGGAAATGGTCTGCCAGTAATGCCAATAATGTACTGTGGCTCACAAGGGGACACGGTTAAAACTTAAAGATCACTAGTCTTGATGTCAAGACGACCCCACGTGCCAGGGTCTTTATTCACGGTGATTTTTTTTGATTTCTCTACAGTATTCTCTGAATCAAGATTAGCTGTCGAAACCTTCTTCGTTATTTTTGTTATTGTTTTCTACAGAGGAAACCATACACATCCGGTACTAAAGATAGAGAAGTGGATGGAGATGGGTCAGTCACCATATTTGCATTCGGTAGTTAAAAACAGTCAAGTGTTCCTTTCTATCGTCTGACTGGTCTGACTAACGAGTAATCGTTTACTCTCTACTGAGTGCTCGAAATTCGGATGTCAATAAAAGGTTATTTTGTGTGAAATTGTGTGGTTTTTTTACAGCTCACGCACCGGAGACCGAGTACCGTAAAAAACAAAAAAAGAGGTTTTAGGTTTCTTCCTTTCTATGTCTCTTCCTTTCTCCTACTGCTCTGCCACCCCAGACTAATACAAAACTAAAAGCACCGAAATCTAAATAGTCGAGGCACCAATGATTCTGAGACCATTGTCAATTTAATGCTATGAAATTTGGAAGGAAAAGCTCATCAATGTTAACAATCTGTTTATTATGTTTCAAGCAAATAGAAACTATATATAATTGCATCTATTCTAGCTTACATAATTATTCATTTGAAAATTGAAATTCTCACGATTTAATTCAAATTTAAGGCCGAGTTGTGAAAAAAACTACAGACTTGAATTTTTAGTGTAAATTTCTTAAATTATAGAGGTGTCATGTAAGATGTAACGGAACAACTTTTAGACTGTCATTCTTCGCTAATGTGCCATTCAAAAAAATTAAAGTGAAAAAAGTCACCGAATGAATAATTTTATTCTTCAGTCTATTATATCAAATGGAAGTCACCCTCATTAGTCATAGATATAAAAAATTATAAAAATTAAATACTTTACCCTCTACAGAGACGTGAGAAAAAAAACATAGACAAGTACATCGCTCAAAATGAACCATAGGTGTAATGTTGGGAATAATCACAGGGTGTATTCGCATTGGGCTCTTACACGCTTTAAGCGATCACGCTTAGAAGCACAAATTATTGGCGTTCGTGTTGGCCTACTAGCGCTTAGAGACGCTCACGCTTTGAGCATTAGTTAGTTCAACATGGCGAATGTCAGATCTTCTTTTTACGCTTGTAAGCAAAAGCACGATAGTTCACGCAAATACCGTGCTTTGACATTTCCCTACAAATATATTAATTATCGTCAACGAAAGTTAGGTTAGCTTACGCTTAGTGTTTGTGAGCGCGAGTAAACCACAGAAAACGAAGCTTATGAGCGCTTAAAGCGTGTAAGCGCCCAACGGGAAATGCACCCATAGAAATAGAATCAAAGAAGTTCCAGTTATGGAGGAATCACTAAAAATTGAACATAGAAGTTATTGGAAACGAATAGAGAATGATTTTTAATTCATAGTGCATTTGAATAGAGGTCACTGAAACACAGGTAGGAGTAATATGAATCGGGACAAAGGTGAATCTGATTGTTTCAAAGGTGGATCTATATTCT
This sequence comes from Cynegetis impunctata, assembly GCA_030704885.1. NCBI lineage: Eukaryota > Metazoa > Arthropoda > Insecta > Coleoptera > Coccinellidae > Cynegetis > Cynegetis impunctata. The sequence continues at coordinate 35,986 of JARQZK010004568.1, read as the reverse complement.
GAAAGATCTATTTTTTAGAGAAGTACCTATAGGTAGAGAGCCAAAAGACATCACCGAATGAAATGATTTTAAGTGCATAGTTGAAATGAGAGACATCACTCAGAAAAACCATAGGTTTAACAGGAATCGTGGTAAATGTAGATTTGTTTTTCATGAATAGGAGTTCATAGGTGGATCTATATTTTCAATTTTCTTATGGATCTGTTTAACGATGGATCTATATTTCTCATGGATCTATATTTTCAGAGTTCTATTCTTTCATGGATTAATATTTTTGAAGTTCTATGGTTTCATGGATCTATATTTTTTGAGGTCTATATTTTTTGTGGATCTATATTTTGAAAGTTCTATATTTTTCACGAATTGGGCCGCTCCCATATATAGTTTTTATCTCTATTTTTGAAAGAAGAATACGTGGTTGAAATATTGACGTCTGCTTTCAGGACAGCCTGTATATATGTATATACAAGGTGAGTCAGTTCTTTGTAGCAGGACTTTATCATCTTGTGAAAGACAGTTTTTTTATGATGAAAATCTTATGTAGACATATATGCTTAGGAGCTTCGTTTGTGATATACAGGGTGATGAAGTTTTATATTTTTCTGTTTTTTTCTAAGTTTCCTCTTATAATTTTCAAAATAATGAAATTAAACTTTTCACTTCAATAACTCAATATCTGGGGCTATAAAGCTTTTTTGAATAACTACAGGGTGATACACTTTTGGGGGCCGTACCCAATTCAACCCTTTCGAACTTTTATGCGTGCCACCTCTGCTTCAAATGAAACATTAATTTGAATTCTTTTTTAATTTGGATACTTTTTACTTTCTTGTATGTTTTTCGAAAACTGTATGGATGTCAAGATAAATGCCAAAAATAATTGATTTGTAAAATATATAGGGTTAGTCAGTTTTTTGTAGCAGGACTTTAACATCTTGTGAAAGGCATTTTTTCATGATCAAAATCTTATATAAACATATATGCTTAGGAGCTTCGTTTCTGATATACCTACAGGGTGCCAAAATTTTATATTTTTCTGTTTTTTTCTAAATCTCCTAAAATTTTAAAATAATTGAATGAAATATTGCACACCTATTTCACTTCAATAAATCGATATCTGGGGCTATACATCTTTTTTGACTAACTACCCGGTGATACACTTTTGAGGGTCGTACCCAATTCAACCCTCTTGAACTTTTATGCGTGCCGCCTCTGCTTCCAATAAAACATCAATTTAAATTCTCTCTTCAATTGAGATACTTTTTGCTCTCTTGTATATTTTTCGAAAAATGTATGGATGTCGAGATAAATGCCAAAAATAATTGATTTGTAATGAAACCTTTTTCTTGAACACACTTTATTTGACATTCATTAGTTAATGACTAAAGAAATTACTGATGAATTTAAATTTGGTCAACATATTACACTTCAATAATTCAATATTTGGGGCTATCAACCATGTTTGAATACCTACAGGCCGTACCCTATTTAATCCAGTGAATAGAGGACCTATACAAACGGTCCGGTAGTTTCTTTGATATGGTGTCTAGGATGGTTAGTTAGTAGGTATTTGAAATTCAAAATGCACAATTTTTTTCGGTCCGCGCCCGCCGCCATATTGAATGAACCAAAAAAAATTGGCAGATTTTTAGATTTTCGCTTATATCTTCGTAAAGCTTACTAGGCGATTACACTCTAAACACAAAGGTATTACAAAAAGATGTACAGATTTTGTGATTTTCACTATTTTGAAAATTGTACTCTGGATATTTTTGCTTAGAACAAAGATTTTAGTCTGAAGATAGCAGCTCCTAATTTTTCACTCATACAGAGTGTTCCACTTATTTTACAACTATCAAACTATCAGTATTAATAAACAAATTGACACTCTCTATGCCTACGAGGAAAAATGTGTTGTTGGCCATTAAAGTCTATGATTCACATGTACCACTTATACAGGGTGTCACAATTATTTTACAAGTGACGGTTTTTTCATTTTCAATGAGACAGAAGAGTTTAACGGTTTGAAAAGATAAATGTAAGGTTTTACAAGTTTCAGTAATACAGAGTGTTCATGAATTTTTTTTCAAATACAATGTGTAGTCACAATAGCCAAAAAAAGCAATACGCTGTTTTTTCAAATTTTATGTTTACCCCGTAGGGTTGGTCATCAGTCCAAGAATTCAAATTTGAACCTTAAATTATAGAAAATTTCTTTCTTCACAACATTGTGTCCAACTCTTTTGTAGCTAAAATGCACCAAAACCAAGATATAAGCGAAAATCTGAAGAAAGTGCCGATTTTTTTTTCGGTTCATTCAATCTAGCGGCGGGCGCGGAGCTGGAAAAATTGTGCCTTTGAAATTTCAAATACATACTAACTAACCATCCTAGACACCATATCAAAAATTCAGAACTACCGGGCCGTTTTTAAGGTAATCCTCCTCTATACACTGGATTAAATTTGGTACGACTACAAAAGGGTATTCTACCTGTGCTAGATAGCCCCAAATATTGAGTTATTGAAGTGTAATATGTTGACCAAACTTCAATTCATCAGTCATTCCTTTAGTCATTAACTAATAAATGTCAAATAAGGTGTGTTCAAGAAATAAAGTTTCATTACAAATCAATTATTTTTGGCATTTATCTTGACATCCATACAGTTTTCGAAAAACATACAAGAGAGTAAAAAGTATCCAAATTAAAAAAGAATTTAAATTAATGTTTCATTTGAAGCAGAGGTGGCACGCATAAAAGTTCGAAAGGGTTGAATTGGGTACGGCCCCCAAAAGTGTATCACCCTGTAGTTATTCAAAAAAGCTTTATAGCCCCAGATATTGAGTTATTGAAGTGAAATAGGCGTGCAAAGTTTAATTTCATTATTTTGAAAATTATAAGAGGAAACTTAGAAAAAAACAGAAAAATATAAAACTTCATCACCCTGTATATCACAAACGAAGCTCCTAAGCATATATGTCTACATAAGATTTTCATCATAAAAAAACTGTCTTTCACAAGATGATAAAGTCCTGCTACAAAGAACTGACTCACCTTGTATATACATATATACAGGCTGTCCTGAAAGCAGACGTCAATATTTCAACCACGTATTCTTCTTTCAAAAATAGAGATAAAAACTATATATGGGAGCGGCCCAATTCGTGAAAAATATAGAACTTTCAAAATATAGATCCACAAAAAATATAGACCTCAAAAAATATAGATCCATGAAACCATAGAACTTCAAAAATATTAATCCATGAAAGAATAGAACTCTGAAAATATAGATCCATGAGAAATATAGATCCATCGTTAAACAGATCCATAAGAAAATTGAAAATATAGATCCACCTATGAACTCCTATTCATGAAAAACAAATCTACATTTACCACGATTCCTGTTAAACCTATGGTTTTTCTGAGTGATGTCTCTCATTTCAACTATGCACTTAAAATCATTTCATTCGGTGATGTCTTTTGGCTCTCTACCTATAGGTACTTCTCTAAAAAATAGATCTTTCAGAATATAGATCCACCTTTGAAACAATCAGATTCACCTTTGTCCCGATTCATATTACTCCTACCTGTGTTTCAGTGACCTCTATTCAAATGTACTATGAATTAAAAATCATTCTCTATTCGTTTCCAATAACTTCTATGTTCAATTTTTAGTGATTCCTCCATACCTGGAACTTCCTTGATTCTATTTCTATGGGTGCATTCCCGTTGGGCGCTTACACGCTTTAAGTGCTCATAAGCTTCGTTTTCTGTGGTTTACTCGCGCTCACAAACACTAAGCGTAAGCTAACCTAACTTTCGTTGACGATAATTAATATATTTGTAGGGAAATGTCAAAGCACGGTATTTGCGTGAACTATCGTGTTTTTGCTTACAAGCGTAAAAAGAAGATGACATTCGCCATGTTGAAATAACTAATGCTCAAAGCGTGAGCGTCTCTAAGCGCTAGTAGGCCAACACGAACGCCAATAATTTGTGCTTCTAAGCGTGATCGCTTAAGGCCGGCCGCACATTTCCTACAATCGGTTCCGATTGTCTGAAACGATTGTCGGATCAGGGCATCTGACGCTCAAATTTCTATACTTTTATACGATCCTATCGCACACCTACGATCCGATATCGGATCGGACGTCCGACTCGGATGCACGATCAGTGCGTCCTACCAATCGGACCGATAAAAAGTCTGATCCGACTACCGGAAGGCAAGCCGTGCATTGTTTTTGCATAGTCTACCGCAAACATACGATTATTTCTGTCAGTTTTTGACAGGGAGTATAGAAAAAGGAATTGTCAAACCATGTGCGATACTGAAAATTTGATTACCACGGTCGAAAAATATCCCTGCTTGTGACATTCAAATAAAATCGGACGTATTTTGTCGGCAGTGTGCGCTAGTGGTCCGATTTGAAATCGTTTCAGACAATCGGATCCGATTGCAGTAAATGTGCGGCCGCCCTAAAGCGTGTAAGAGCCCAATGCGAATACACCCTGTGATTATTCCCAACATTACACCTATGGTTCATTTTGAGCGATGTACTTGTCTATGTTTTTTTTCTCACATCTCTGTAGAGGGTAAAGTATTTAATTTTTATAATTTTTTATATCTATGACTAATGAGGGTGACTTCCATTTGATATAATAGACTGAAGAATAAAATTATTCATTCGGTGACTTTTTTCACTTTAATTTTTTTGAATGGCACATTAGCGAAGAATGACAGTCTAAAAGTTGTTCCGTTACATCTTACATGACACCTCTATAATTTAAGAAATTTACACTAAAAATTCAAGTCTGTAGTTTTTTTCACAACTCGGCCTTAAATTTGAATTAAATCGTGAGAATTTCAATTTTCAAATGAATAATTATGTAAGCTAGAATAGATGCAATTATATATAGTTTCTGTTTGCTTGAAACATAATAAACAGATTGTTAACATTGATGAGCTTTTCCTTCCAAATTTCATAGCATTAAATTGAGAATGGTCTCAGAATCATTGGTGCCTCGACTATTTAGATTTCGGTGCTTTTAGTTTTTTATTAGTCTGGGGTGGCAGAGCAGTAGGAGAAAGGAAGAGACATAGAAAGGAAGAAACCTAAAACCTCTTTTTTTGTTTTTTACGGTACTCGGTCTCCGGTGAGTGAGCTGTAAAAAAACCACACAATTCCACACAAAATAACCTATTATTGACATCCGAATTTCGAGCACTCAGTAGAGAGTAAACGATTACTCGTTAGTCAGACCAGTCAGACGATTATTGATATTCTTATTATAGGTACACTTAGATGAAAGCGAATTTTAGCATCAGCTTTTACATAAAATTCTTATATATATATATATATATATATATATATATATATATATATATATATATATGTGTATATATATATATATATATATATATATATATATATATATAATATATATATATATATATATATATATATATATATATATATATATATATATATAGATATATATATATATATATATATTATATATATATATTAATATATATATCTATATACATATTTTATATATATATATATATATATATATATATATATATATTTATATATATATATATATATATATATATATATATATTCCAAGAGATATCAATTATTGGTTTAACAGGTTTATTTCAAAGCATTACATATCAAAATTGTCAATGAGGTGACAACTACCGACGAACATTCTGCTGTTCTGCTGATGAAGATGGAAACTCCATTGAAACGTCCTGTTAATTTTTAATTTTGATATGTTATGTTTTGAAATAAACCTGTTATACCAATAATTGGAATAAATACGGTAAACAGTTAAAAATCAAGAATATAAATATAAATATATATATATATATATATATATATATATATATATATATATATAATATATATATGTATATATATACACACACACATATATATATATATATATATATAATATATATATATATATATATATATATATATAAATATTTACCAAATACACAAATGTCATAACATAGATATTACATACTCTTATTCTATAAATTTATTTCATACAAATTTTTCATTGCACCTAAGAAATTTAATACTTGTATGTACTTACTATAAAATGTAAAATTAACTCAAATGACATGTACGATGAAAAAAATGAGAGAACTGAAAAATGAAAGAAAAAATGAAAAATGTGAAGACAAGAAAAGAAAGTCAGTCTTAACGAGAAAATAAAATATTTTTTATGTAAGTGACGGAGCATGTATCATAATATTATTTATTTAGAGAACAGCCATAATTTAGCTATTATAAACTAATTGAAAATTATACAAACTTATGTAACTCTTCAAAAATCAGAACTAGAATAATCACTGTCCATACTATAGGTACGTTTACAGTCAATAATGATAGTTATCCAAATTACTGATTTAATAAGCATCGGACTTTTTAATATTTGCAGCATGAGGAAGTTCATCGAAACAACGTTTCGTTTTAGGCCTACAGAACTTTTTCATTTTGCTGCTGATATAGGCAGTTTGTCTTTATAAGTATGCTAAACTAGGTAATTTGAAATTTTTATTCACATCTGCCTTCATAGATCGAAAAGTAGATGGCGTGTTAACTACACATGATTCCCATTGACTATTATAAAATTTCTGTGAAACATGAGCCGTGGATGTTCTTTCTGGACTCTACATTCACGCACAGGTCATGTCGGAAAAGGACAATTTTGTAAAACGGTTTCAGAAATGCAGTCCATTCCATGAATGAATCTAGTGAACATTCAATGATATTGAAGGGTTATTCATATCGAGACTGATAGAACATTAGTTGGCGGCAATAATTGTGAGGCTATGGACACTCATCATTATTGCCGTGAACACCAGTGAGCGTTCTAGACGTGTAGCCAAATATTAGAAACATATTCACCTATCTTCGAACTGGAAGCGATATTGCCGAGTTTGTAAACGAGATTACTAACTGCATTTATCAAGTGACCGAATGACGTTATTCACTTAAATTTAAATATTTTTGGACATTCATCATTATTGCAGTGGATCCTTCATATATTTCATTTTTGGATTTTACGATGAAAACAAATGCCAGTTTCATTCAGGTTTAATTCACCTAAACCTTATGAATTTTGAAATACCTCGTATTTTGTGTCAGTTTTAACGCTTATGCCCGATTTCACCAACTGATTCCTGAAGTTGGGCAATACTTAAAAATACTTAAATCGGATTTAGGAATTCCGAAGTGCAATTTGCGTTTCACCACGCGTTAAGTAATGCCTAAGGACGATAGGAAATACCTAACTTTAGCATCGCTTATTAGGGCTGCCTAGAGTATTTAGGAAATGCTTAACCACAAATTGTTTAGTTGTCAATTGCACATAAAATTTGGGGTTATTTCCACAGAAATATAATAAAATTTTGGATTGATTGGGCCGATACTGGTGTAAATTAATAAACATATTAAAACAATGGTTAAAAATAACAATTTACACATTTATTATAAGAAATAACGCATGACGCACGTTTCGGTGGAACTTCACCTTCTTCAGATGCTAATGGCAAACTAACTAAGATTCTCTGTTATATCGAAAACAAGAAATGACAAATTATGTAGAAGGGGTAAATACAAAGATGGTTACAAATAATTATTAGAAAAGGAAAAACCAATTCTGAACTACTGGTCAGGTAGTTCGGTAATTTTGAAAAGATTAAGAAGGGGGCTTGAAGTATGATCGATTTGGCTATTCAATAGGAGACCGGAATGCTTGTATTTATTTATCTGTAATGATTCTAAAAAATTAAGTTTAATTCCCTTACTTTCAGTATTTAATATTTTAAAATCGAAATTGAATGTGTGATTTTCTTGGATTAAATGGTTTGCATAATGTGAATCCGACTTCTGATTAACAAACATTCATTAATACTTTACACCCTAATATAAAATTCACTTTAGAGATGGAAAAAGATAACTCGATTAACTATTTGGATTTGAAAATAACAAAAGTAGATAACAAACATAATTTTTCAATTTTTCGCAAACCATCGCACACTGATAGCGTCATACATAGTACTTCCCTACATCCTTTCCAACACAAAAAGGCAGCTTTCAATAGTATGGTACATCGTTAAGTAAATATTCCACTTTCAAATGCCAATTTTAACACCCAGAAAAATATAATTAAACAAATTGCCGTAAATAATAATTATGATCCCAATATTATAGACAATATGATAGATAAAAAGTTTTTCAAAAATGCGATTAACCAGGTGTACCGCCTTACTAAAAATAATATCAAATACAACAGCCTCACTTTCATCGGAAATTAAAGTAGAAAACTTAAAAATCTCTTATCTAAGCACAACATAAACATTGCTTATCGTACCGGTAATAATTTAGGAAATCATATAAAAAATAAAAAATCCAAAGTTCATAAAGATAATAAATCAGGAGTTTATAAAATTAATTGTGGTGATTGTGATAAGTTTTACATTGGTAGAACTTTCAGAAGTTTTCAAACTAGAATTTCTTAACACCAACGTAGCTTTGTTAATCAGAAGTCGGATTCACATTATGCAAACCATTTAATCCAAGAAAATCACACATTCAATTTCGATTTTAAAATATTAAATACTGGAAGTAAGGGAATTAAACTTAATTTTTTAGAATCATTACAGATAAATAAATACAAGCATTCCGGTCTCCTATTGAATAGCCAAATCGATCATACTTCAACCCCCCGTCTTAATCTTTTCAAAATTACCGAACTACCTGACTAGCAGTTCAGAATTGGTTTTTCCTTTTCTAATAATTATTTGTAACCATCTTTGTATTTACCCCTTCTACATAATTTGTCATTTCTTGTTTTCGATATAATAGAGAATCATAGTTAGTTTGCCATTAGCATCTGAAGAAGGTGAAGTTCCACCGAAACGTGCGTCATGCGTTATTTCTTATAATAAATGTGTAAATTGTTATTTTAACCATTGTTTTAATATATAATGAAATTATTATATTTCTATCATTTTTCTCTTCTTATTACTATCCTTTGTCAAATTTACAGTCTGTATTAAACAGTGGTACCGATTATTATGAACAAAACTTTCCAAATCCAGTTTTTAACAAGGTAGGTATTTCTCAACTAAGGATTTCTTAGATTGGTGAAATCCGATTTAGGTAAGTATCGGATTTAGGTATTTCCTATCGTAGGAATTATTTTGTTAGGAACATCCTTACATCTCGTTGGTGAAAATAGACTTGATGTATAAAAAAGGTAGAATAATTGCACCTTTAAACGGCACTTACTTATACAACTTGAATGAATCGCCCCGTATTTTATGTCACCAACAGATGTGTAATTTAATTGTCTATCGAATACTTGAGTACATTCATATCGATAACTCTTCACGTTTTTATATAAAAGCATTTACATTTTGCAGACTAATTTTAAGAAATTTACCAAGTCGCCCATGGAAACAGCGTATCAGAGAAGCTTTTCTAAATGTTTTCCCGCGTATGTTATAAGATGTTGCTCAATGTTTTATAAAAACGATATTTTTGTGTTTAGATTCTGATGGTCGCCATTTTGAACGCTTGTTATAAAATATTGCTTGTTTCATATCCATAATTTTTTTCCTTCATAATTTGAACTAGTACATAACATTTGAGATATTAAAAGATAAACGCATATATTATGATCTTGATGTTCATTTCAATCAATTCTGATTTATCAAAATGCCATAGGCGACTTGATGAATGATAAATTTATCAAAATCAGTTGTCAAGATGAAAATGTGCATTTTAATTGAATACGTGAAGAGATATCGATTGGACTGTATTAAGGTATTCGATGAACAATTAAATTTTACATCTGTTGGTGACATAAAATACCATCCAATTTAAATTAAACAAGTTAGTGCCGTTTGAAGATTGCAATTATTTCACCTTTATTTTTACACACCAAGTCTAAGTTAGTTAATATTTCACAAGTGCGACATAAAGTTTGTTCCAGTAAGTAGGCCTTATCATTAATTTGGTGGAAAACAAGAAAACATCTGTTGAGAGTTCAAGCGTTAAAACTGATACTACATTTTCACAAAATACGAGATATTTCAAGAACCATAAGGTTTAGGTGAATTAAACTTTCATGAAACTGGCATTTGTTTCCATCTTAAAATCCAAAAATGAAATAATATACGTTGTACTCCATTTAAAAAATACCAACTTTGATGCTTTTCGTGTTTTTGGCATACCCTGTACAACATGGAGATATTTTTGAAATGTAGTCCTGCTAGGTCCCTATCCATCCTAAAGAATAAACTTTTATAACATCAAATACTTCAGCCATAACTCTTCGTGTCGAATAACGTGAATAACCCTGTATATATATATATATATATATATATATTTATATATATATATATATATATAAATATATAAATATATATATATATATATATATATATATATATATATATATATATATATATATATATATTATATATATTTATATATATGTATATATATATATATATATATATATATATATATATATATATATATATATATGTATATATATATATATATATATATATACATACATCTTTTCAATGTTCAACTATATCATTTAAAAAAATTCTTGAGAATTAAATTGGGTACCTAACTTTTGTGGAGCTGCTGGACATTTTGTGAATTATTGTGTATTAATTTTATTTTTATTTTTATTTCTACTTCCAAAAGAGTTAGTTAATTTTTCATTTTAATATAGTTTTGTATGGTATGTATTGTCAAACTGTGAATGCTGTATTGGGTATTTTTACCTGTTTGTATTCCTATTGTCTTAAATAAATAAATAAATAAATAAATAAATATATATATATATACATATATATATATATATATATATATAAATATATATATAATATATATATATTATATATATATATTATATTAATATATATATATATATATATATATATATATATATATATATATATATATATATAATATATATATAAATATATATATATATATATATATATATATATATATATATATATATATATATATATATATATATATATATATATATATATATATATATATATATATATATATATATATATATATATATTTACTTTAGATTTATTTTAACTGTTATTTATATGTCTTTCAATGTAGATTTTTGTTACCTATTTAGTCACATTAATTAATACTACTATATTTTAGTTTTCATGCAAATTTTTTATTGAAGTTTCGATAATTTTATGGCTTTTTTCGAAATTCTTGAACGTACAGGGTGGGAAATTTTCAGTAACTTAATAAAATACAAAATGGTTGAAGGCGCATTATCGCGAAAACCAAAATTTGCTGTCGTCTTTTGTTTTCGAGTTATGAACAAAATTTCAATATTTCGACTTTTAGACAAGTGTGAATATCATGATTGTTTATCAAGTTACGAGATAATAACTTTCACATTCTCAAGGCACTTTTTTTTCTGTATAATCTAGTGGCGTAGAAAAAATTTGAAAAAAGTGCAATATCGATGTTTTGGACTAGATATGTATTTTTTTGAATGGGAATCATAGGTGGCTGTGCTTTGGTTGGAACGGTTTCATTTCTCTGTCCAACAATTTAATATATGTTGAGTGGCTTTTGATGTCTTTAATAGCGAAAATAATATTTTACTACACTACATTTTCTTTTTTTTTATACGTATTCCAAGTAGACTGGTGTCATCTGTGACAAAGTTTATCAATTTCATTCCGTCATAATATCAATTAAGTGATTTGATCGTAAAAGTCAGGATATTAAATATAATACCAATAATTCAGAGAATAACTATGAAGGAATAGATAATGACAATATAATCTTAGGGTACTACCGCACTTGTAAAAGTGGATCGAGAACAGTGGGGGCTGTTCCCATATTTGTAGTGTCTTGTGGTATTTGGGCTCTGCACGTCACCAAAATAATATCCCAGTAGGTTTCTTTTAGAAAATATCTTAGATGCAGGTAATAGGCCACCATACTTAATGAACAGTTTTTTGATATTGTTAATATACATGCTAATATTCAATTTTATCTAAATATAGTTTGAACAAATTATCATCATAACTGCGTTATATGTATAGGTATTATAATATAAACTAGATAACTTCAGTACGTAGATAATTCCTTATGTTTTCTTGAAAATGTTTAATATAATACCAATAAAAGTTTTAAGAAAATATATCGTAAAATGTTATGAAATTTAATTTTTGACAAACTCTGTGACTATTTCAGAGTCAGTAGGTACTAATCTGAAATTGTTAGAAAAAATATATATATTCTCTGAAAATTGTTTACATAATTGGTCTCAAAATTATTATAATAAATTTATTGTACATGGAATAAGTCTTTTAACCAATTATCGCAATTGGCTTAATCGCAAAATTTCAAAAATTCATAAAATCGAAACAAGACATAGAAACTATTTAAAACTCTCACATTTCGTTGATAACAAAGGATATAAAAACATATAAGAAAATTGAGAAATTCCAACGAGAACCATTTTATATTGGTTCCCGTGCGAGGTACTTTGTGGACATAAACATTATCTACTATTTCCTGTTACTTATTTCTTCAACTTCAATTTAGTTTTTCAAAAAAATTGTTGTTATGAGAATAAGTGACAATAATAATGACATTGGCAAATAGTAATCCATTGAAATATTCTTGTTTTTACTTAAAATCACGAGAAATTATATACAATATCATACTCCATTCATAATTATGAGATGAAAAATAGGAGGAATTGAGGATATAACATAATAAAAGATTTAAACATTGATGAAAGTATTGATATACGGAAATATATCGAACGTATTATAATTTACTCGAGGAATTTATTCAGGTATATCAAAAATTAAGAAAAACTATACAAAAATTGCTTGGTAAAATCGTAAAACCAATAACAATCTTTTTTTCCATTGCATCGCTCGAAAATTGAATTGAAACAAGTAAAGGAAATGGAAATTGATCTAAGAAAGCCCATCTTTGTAATTCATTGTCGCCAGTAACGTATCATTAATTATTTCGTCATAAGCTTCACAGAAAATTACATTAATATGTTAGGTGCTCTGCTTATCCAACTGCTAAAGCCAAAACACAAAACGACAGACATTTTATAAACTAAAATATCACGTTTGGACTATGCGCAGGACAGTCAGACGGGCGTTGTTGTGCCGCATAGAGAAAGATCTCCAGACAGGGCGTTCGGCATTCAGTCAGTAGTTTGAACGGCGATTCCAGTGACGCACTGGTTTGCAAACCGGGATAAAGGAACGTAGTTTCCGTCTACGCCGCGGTCACTCCCACTTTGATGCGATGCTCTTCTGTTACGCAAACAGCGACCGATGGTTTTTCCTACAAAATAAAGGGTTATGAAGTAATAAAAGAACCTTTACGCTTAATGAATAAAAAAAGGTATCTGATAAAAAAAAATTATGAAAACTTTTTCGGAGAAAGTTGAATTCAAGTGAGTTTTGAAGTGAATATTACGAAAAATTAATTTGAATGGGAATGTGGTTCTGAAATCTATTGTCACTTAGTGTAAACTAAACTTCAATAATTACCCAAGTGAAAACATCTTGATGAACTCTTTTGAAATGAATGTAGTGGTTTTCCTACTCAATATCTTAATAGTAGTTGTGGTTAGTGGTGGACCAGCTTGGAAAGAAGAAGGAAGGAGGGGAATGGGTCTTAAAATAGGAAACTCCGGAAAAAACAACATATCTTCGCGTGCAAACGGTTTACGTCTTGGGGGTAGTACCAGAGGTTCTAGAACTACAACTGCTTTAATTCCGACAGATGATGAACATATACCTCCACCAACAGCTCCAACTTCACCAAGTACTGGAAGTCATCTTCATGTTGGAATGGTGGTTCCCTATAAGTCTTTCGGCGTTAGAGAATATACGAAAGCGATAACTTCAGCGAAATATAATTTGCAGAGAAAATTGAAAATATTTAAAAATCACGATATTCAGGTGCACATTGTTATGAAGGAATTAACGCCAAGTCCAACAGGTAGGCGTACGCTTTGAATGTTACATTGTTTTCGTTTGTTTGAAATTTAGTCTACGGTTTCATAAGAATCGTGCAAAAATTATCTTGCATGCATTTCCAATGTCTAAAAAGTGAACTTGTATTGTAAGGAAATTGAACTCGTCATATGTTTCTTAAAAAAATCACAAATGCGTTAAAAGAGACAGAAGTTGCATGAAAGGAATATTCCATCAACGAATTTGGGTATAATAATTCAGATGGTAAAATCAAATCATGCAAAATATACAAGTTGACCATGGTTAATTTTATATACTACATAAAGTGAACAATGAAAATCATTTAAAAATTATCAGACCAGCTTCCAAGGAAGCTGGTTATATGAATGCCGCGCCGATAATTCTACATTCACTATACATATATATATATATATATATATATATATATATATATATATATATATATATATATATATATATATATATATATATATATATATATATATAAATTTGAATAGTTGAAAAAGACTACTATGTCTCATCAAAATTTTTCGGCTGTGGCCGTTCTCTATTATTTATTACGTGCTATTCAGTCCAATATTAACATTCAAATCTGTTATTAGATGGTAAGAAAAACCACAGAAACCTTTACCCACGTAATGTTCGAAATAGGTTCAAATTATTTTGATTTTGAAAAGTCAAAGAATAGGGTACTATTTTGGAGATCACATGTTCTAAACTATACTTTCTTTTTAAAAAAAATTGAAAATTCTAGATGTTTAGATTTTGTCTAAGAAGATAGTTATGGTTAAAGTTTGTTTGTTGAATTATTTTGTTTCGATTTATGTTGTTTCTTAGAAAAATTTGCGTATATTGAACTTAAATGTTTTATATTTGTTCTATCATTAACGACTTTATTTAAATTTTTTTGAATGTGTAACATTTCTGAAATTTCTCTGCGTTTTTGATCTTTCTCTATTTCTGAAATTTTAATGCTATCAAAGTTGAAACTATGATTCCCATTGTTTTTATGTCTCATTAGTGTTGTGGTTTGTGTTTTGATATATTTGTGTGCTTTTAATCTTTCTTCTTAATTTTGAAAAATTTGTCCTATATATGATTTATTACAATTATTACAGGGTATACTATAAACAACATGAGATTTTTGCAGAATAGGTGTTTTACTTATAAATTTAGAATATATTTCTTTTATTTGATTTTGTGCAGTGTGGGCTACTTTAATATCGTGTGGATTTAAAATATGTGATATTTTATTACTTAAAAGAGGAATATATAGAAGAGGAATATATTTTTCGTTAATATTTTCTTTTTCTGACGTTTCTAATGTGTCTTAAAGTTTATGAATTCTATTTTTAGTGATTTTCTGTATAAGTTTTATTGGGTAATCGTTTTTTATGAGTAATTCATGGACATCTTGTAATGTTTCATGTCTGTGTGTAGGTGAAGTAAGTTTGAGTGCTTTGTCTATATATCCCATAATTAAACTCTTCTTTTGTGACAAATGATGTGTACTGTTGTAGTTCAATGTTCTTTGAGAAGAAAATCCTTTTCTATGCCATTTTGTGATAATTGCATTATTTTTGTGTATGAGAGTAATATCAAGAAAATTTAATGTATTGTTTGTTTCTTTTTCTAGAGTAAATTGTAATTTTCTATTAAAATCGTTGAATTTTTTAAGAATATCATAAATAAAATCTTCTGATGTTATTATAAGGCAATCACCAACATACCCTTTGAAAGTTATAATTCGTTCATTCGAATTATTTAATACATTTTCTTCTAAATATTCGAAAACTAAAATATTTAGAAGAAAATGTATTAAATAATTCGAATGAACGAATTATAACTTTCAAAAGGCATGTTGATGATTGCCTTATAATAACATCAGAAGATTTTATTGATGATATTCTTAAAAAATTCAACGATTTTAATAGAAAATTACAATTTACTCTAGAAAAAGAAACAAACAATACACTAAATTTTCTTAATATTACTCTCATACACAAAAGCAATGAAATTATCACAAAATGGAATAAAAAAGGAATTTTTTCACAAAGAACATTGAACTACAACAGTACACATCATTTGCACCAAAAGAAGAGTTTAATTATCGGATATATAGACAAAACACTTAAACATACTTCACCTACACACAGACATGAAACATTACAAGATGTCCATGAATTACTCATAAAAAACGATTACCCAATAAAACTTATACATAAAATCACTAAAAATAGAATTCATAAACTTTACAACACATTAGAAACGCCAGAAAAAAAAAATATTAACAAAAAATATATTCCCCTCCCATATAATCGTCATTTAAGTAACAAAATATCACATATTTTAAATCCACACGATAATAAAGTAGCCCACACTGCACAAAATCAAATAAAAGAAATATATTCTAAATTTATAGATAAAACACCTCTTCTGCAGAAATCTCATGTTGTTTATAGTATACCCTGTAATAGTTGTAATAAATCATATATAGGACAAACTTTTCAAAATTTAGAAGGAAGATTAAAAGCACACAAAAATACCAAAACACAGCACTAATGAAACATAGAAACAATGGGAATCATAGTTTCAACTTCAATACCACAAAAATTTTGGAAATAGAGAAAGATCAGAAACGCAGAGAAATTTTAGAAATGTTACATATTGAAAAAAATTTAAATAAAGTCGTAAATGATAGAACAGATATAAAACATTTAAGTTCAATATACGCAGATTTAATTCTTTAATTTTTCTGAGAAACAACATAAATCAAAACAAAATAATTCAACAAACAAACTCTAACCATAACTACCTTCTTAGACAAAATCTAAACATCTAGAATTTTCAATTTTGCTAAATAGAAAGTATAGTTTAGAACATGTGATCTCCAAAATTACAAGTAATGTCTTTCTCAAGACAACAATCAAATATTTTAAACCTATTTTGTACATTACGTGGGTGAAGGTTTCTGTGGTTCCCTTTTCATCTAATATCAACAGACCTGACTGTTGATATTGGACTAAATAGCACGTAATTAATACCATCTAATAATAACAGATTTGAATGTTAATATTGGACTGAATAGCACGTATCAAATAACAGAAAACGGCCACAGCCGAAAAATTTTGGAGAAACATAGTAGTCTTTTTTAACTATTCAAATTTTTCAAATCAATAAATGTCAAAGAAATTTCAATTTTTCAAAAGTTTTGAAAAAGCCACGAAATCGTGGCGAAACGTCAATTTTTTTTTTTTAATAAAATCGAGTTTTTTGAGATTTACCAAGCCTGTTATTGCTAATAATTATCAAAAACTTAAAAATATTTTACAGGCAACAACAATTCAAATAAATATATATATATATATATATATATATATTATATATATATATATATATATATATATTCATATATATATATATATATATATATATATATATATATATATATATACATATATACATAATATATATATACATATATATATATATACATATATATATATATATATATATATATATATATATATATATATATATATATAAACATATATACATATATATATATATATATATATATATATATATATATATATATATATATATATACATATATATATATATATATATATATATATATATATATATATATATATATATATATATATATATATATATATATATATATATATATATATATATTCATATATATATATATTCATATATATATATATATATATATATATATATATATATATATATATATATATATATATAAATATCAAGTCCATATTTAGAAAAAGTCTTCTTTGGTTAAAAATAATGCCACTTTATCAAATCAACTTGGAATCTTGAGGCTTTCGTTAATGAAATACAGCACTATCAAAATATTGAATTTTTTCAACTGCCAAGTCTATTTACATGTTCTCAACTGATTAAGTGCCAAAAAAGGAATTTATTAGATTTTTTACATTTACTTACTTTGTGATACTAGGTTGAAAGACAACTCAATCATAGTATCTCTGAAAAGAAAATCTTAATTGACCATAAAACAACTAGAAATGAGGAAAAAACATGAGATACGCCATTTGACCAGAAAATAGTTGAATGAGAAAATTTAATTTTTACAGAGCCTAATAGATTTTATTTTCGAAAAACATTAATTAATTACTTCTATCTCTACTGGTTGACTACTGATCTGCTAATTTCAAACTGTTTTGATCTCCAAGCATTGATGACCATATATCGAATTCGGTAAGAATGTCTGAATGGACTTGGAAGTTATGGAATAAAAACTGAAAAGATCTAATAACTCGAGTGCACCGTATTTCGAGAACAAATGCCTTAAAATCTTCATTCGACAATGTCACATTATTTTTTAACGAAAAATTTTTTCTACTCACTTAGGAAAAGCCTGGTATATGCAAAATTCAACATATAAAGTCATTAACTTTCTACAATTCCTTCTTTCACGTCTAGTCGATTTATATCGATTCAACGAAGTGAAAATTTCAATCTGAGTTCTTCAACTATTGCCCAAATATCTTATGAACTACAATTCACATAGCCACCAATCACTCTAAAGTTTTCTCACAAACAGCTAACATTTATTTTCATCGTGATTCTTCAGCGAAATGAAAATTTGAATAAACAATTCAGGCTTTAATGACACTCAAGTTGAAAAATAGTATGAAAACATGAAAACCAAGGTAAAATAGGAATTGTAAATTAATTTGATATTTCGATTGAATATGAAATATTTGTATCAGTTGTATTGCTATAAAATATCACAATTCAAGTATTTTGCCAAGAAAGTTTATTATTTTGAATCGAAATAATTGGAAATTCAAAAACGAAATATTGTGAAAGCGAATGCAATAATTTATTACTCACTCAATTTGATGCACAATTGTTGAAAATAGAACAAAATGCTTATGCTATCAGTTTCAAATTTAAGTACGTTCAATTAAATAGATGAAATCCCGTCATCAACTATGTGAATCCCAATAAAGAGCTAACTGAAAAACTTCCTTTACAGAAACTTCATTTATATATATTCTTCCAATGAAGGTTATACAGAATAAAAAATTGGCATGTGAGTTTTGAATAATCTGATTAAATGCAGTGTAGAAAATGTATACGAAAAAATTTATTAAAAGTTGCTAATGATTGATAAGTATGTGGAAAGCATGTTCAAAAACTCAGTTCTATAACAATCAGCAAACTTCCGACAAACGATTTGAAAATTATTAAAATGAAACAATGACGTTAACTTACTAGGACAGAATGGTTTATTTTCACAGGTAAGCATAAAAGTGGTGATCCACCAAAAAAAGTTGCCAAATTTTGTAACCAACACGTGTTGGAAACACAAAAGTTGACAATTTTTGTTTCGTAGAGACCTCCATTTACAGAAATTTTCGTCACCAACACGCTTTGACAACACAAAAGTTTGCAACTTTTCTTCGGTGGAGCACCACCTTTAGAGGATAGACGTGAAATATAACAACCTCCTGCAACTATGTTGCCAACATAAGAAAAACAACATTGTATATTTTTGGCTAATTTCAACACTACCACTGAAACAAAATATTTTACATCTTGATATTTACCAAAGAATTAATAAACTTATAATGTTTAACAGAACATACACATTTAGTTAGAATATCAGTAGGCATTTCAGCTGATTGCAAATATTCAACTCTTGCGAAAATTTTCATTAATCAGTATTTCCCTAATGAAGTGATGTCTTATATCGATATGATTCGACCTTCTATGAAACATTAGATTTTCAGAAAACTTCTGTGCATTTTAATTATCATTAATGAAAGTTAACAGATATAACTACCTAATAATTCTATCATAATGTTTCTATAACATATTCCTTCTTTCGCATCCTCCGAAACTGCCATAAATTCAGCTTCAGTGCTTGAAAGTGCAACACTCCTTTTTTTCCTGCTCTCCCATGATATAAAACAACCAGAAAGCTTAAAACAAAAGCCTGTGAAGGACTTTCTGTCATTTCTATCACTGGAATCAGCATCAACAAAACCTTGCAGTTCTATATCTTTTTTCACAAAATTTCAACCGAAAACATTTTGGCTCTTGTGAATCCCAACGTTTAGCTTGATTCCAATCATAATACGAATAAAACTGACTCAGGTCCAATCGAAACAGCCAAGTACATTAGACTTCCTATCAATTGTTGATATGGAAGGCCAGTTTTACAATTTTTGGTCTAAAGTATTACCATTATTTTCTTTATCATATTTTTCACTCATACCAAGGCATTGCTTCACACTACCTAAATCCTCAATTTTCAAAACAGAACTCAATTTTTCTTTCAGTTTTTGGCAGTATTTTATCCGAACATCATAGTTCATTGCAGAGTATCAAAAGTCAACTGTCAGGTGCAGGAGAAGAAATTTTTTAAATTGGTTTTAGACCTTCAAGACAACAATTTTCGAAATTTCTTGTCTGATATCAGACGTTTAATATTGAATATATGTATATTCAAGAATACAGTGAGCGATTATAATGTGTTCATCTATGTTTTATAATTTCATATTTGGAATCTGTTCTCAGAGAGATGGTAAAATATGTGGCGGGAGGTACTAACCAATGTGCGCGGAAGTTATAATTTTGGTATATATTGGAAGATGTGAAGAGTCGACAGGAGTTTATTTGTGGGGTTGTCGTTTATTTTTTGCGTAAAACAATTAGTTACAGGGATGAATCCATTTTTGTGAATTTTTAGATTTTGGATTGATTGGGCCGATACTTGGTGTAAATTAATAAACATATTAAAACAATGGTTAAAAATAACAATGTACACATTTATTATAAAAAATAATGATATCATTTTCACCAAAGCTGACAAAGGTAATACAGTTATCGCTTTGAATAAGTGTGATTATTTACGTAAAACTTTAGATTTTTTGAACTCCGGTAATTATAAGTTACTAAAACATGATCCAACCAGTAAATTTCAGAAAAATTTAAAATTAGCTATCGATAACATTAATATTCTTATATAAAATAAAGACAAGTATAAACTCATTGTTTCAAATCCTTTGGTACCACAACTTTACTCTTAAATTAAATTACACAAACCAGGCTATCCAATCAGACCAGTAGTGTCATTCACCTTCAGTGTTTTTGTCGCAGTTTCTAATAGAAATAATTCAAAATTATTGTAAATTTCAGCCTAAATTCTCTATCAAAAACTCTTACGATTTAGTTAATAAAATTGAAAATACTCAATCGCCACTTGATTCTAAATTGATGTCCTGGGATGTAGTTAATCTTTTTCTAAGTATACCACCCAAGGTTCCTTTAGCATAATAGAAAAGTTCCTTGATAGCAATCTTGTTAATCCTTTCATAAAATCAGATATATTGTCGCTTTTGGAATTATGCCTGGAACAGAATTATTTTAATTTCAATGATAAGATTTACAGCAGTACTGAAGGCTTAATTATGGGAAACCCTCTGAGCCCTTTGTTGGCTGAAGTATTCATGGATTAATTTGCGAACAGTTAATTCATAATCATCCTATTAGTCGACAATTTCGTTTATTGGTTTAGATATGTGGATGATATTATTTTGTTGTTTCAATGGTACTCTTAGACAACTAGACTGCTTTTCAAACATTCATTAATACTTTACACCCTAATATAAAATTCACTTTAGAGATGGAAAAAGATAACTCGATTAACTATTTGGATTTTGAAAAGAACAAAAGTAGATAACAAACATAAATTTTTCAATTTTTCGCAAACCATCGCACACTGATAGCGTCATACATTAGTACTTTCCCTAACATCCTTTTCCAACACAAAATGGCAGCTTTCACAATAGTATTGGTATATCGTTTAGTAAATATTCCACTTTCAAATGCCAATTTTAATTTCGAGAAAAATATAATTAAACAAATTGCCGTAAATAATAATTATGATCCAATATTATAGACAATATGATAGATAAAAGTTTTTTTCAAAAATGCGATTAACCAGGTGTACCCCCTTACTAAAAATAATATCAAATACAACAGCCTCACTTTCATCGGAAATTCAAGTAGAAAACTTAAATCTCTCTTATCTAAGCACAACATTAACATTGCTTATCGTACCGGTAATAATGTAGGAAATCATATAAAAAATGTATAAATCCAAAGTTCATAAAGATAATAAATCAGGAGTTTATAAAATTAATTGTGGCGATTGTGATAAGTTTACATTGGTAGAACTTCAGAAGTTTTCAAACTAGAATTTCAGAACACAAACGTAGCTTTGTTAATCAGAAGTCGGATTCACATTATGCAAAACCATTTAATCCAAGAAAATCACACATTCAATTTCGATTTTAAAATATTAAATACTGAAAGTAAAGGAATCAAACTTAATTTTTTTAGAATCATTCAGATAAATAAATACAAGCATTCCGGTCTCCTATTGAATAGCCAAATCGATCATACTTCAAGCCCCCTTCTTAATCTTTTCAAATTACCGAACTACCTGACTAGCAGTTCAGAATTGGTTTTCCTTTTTTCTAATAATTATTTGTAACCATCTTTGTATTTACCCCTTCTACTAATTTGTCATTTTCTTGTTTTCGATATAACAGAGAATCATAGTTAGTTTGCAATTAGCATCTGAAGAAGGTGAAGTTCCACCGAAACGTGCGTCATGCGTTATTTTTTATAATAAATGTGTACATTGTTATTTTTAACCATTGTTTTAATAAATTTTTAGATTGCTACTTTTTGCTCGTAGGATGCCAATGCTTTGATAAATAACTATAATTTATTCCGTTCTTCACATTTCGACCTGCGACAATTTTTAGGTTACTAAGATTTGTTTTCTCACATTTCCACATTCAATATGGTGGTTTTTGCAGATCAGTCGCAAGTGACACATTTCGTATATAGATTGCAGTATTTACTCTTTTTGTACAGAATCGTTTCTTCTTCTTTAGTTCAGTGCTGCCACCTTGCTGTTTAACACCTTCATTTTCGTAGAAACTTTTCGAGACAGATGTATTACCAGTGTTATAAACATCACTTTCCATATCCAGAACTTTGACTTTCACAGAATCTGTATATATAGTTATACCCGAATGTATGATCCACTCATCATCTATTTTAAATTCTGGTTCTAGTAACTTTAGTCCCGTTTCCACCATTTGGATCACATTACTCGCCATCGAGTCACAATTTTCTAACCTTATATATATATATATATATATATATATATATATATATATATATATATATATATATATATTATATATATATATATATATATATATATATATATATATATATATATATATATATATTATATATATATATATATATATATATATATATATATATATATATATATATATATTTATATATATATAATATATATATTATGTATATATATATATATATATATATATATTTATATATATATATATATATATATATATATATATATATATATATATAATATATATATATATATATATATATATATATATATATATATATATATATATATATATATATATATATATATATATATATATACAAAAAATATTTATTATAGCTGGGTATTCGGCAAGGTGTTATGATCTAAACAACCAAATTTGTCTCAGTCGACGTTTCGACTCCTTATTGAGTTTTCCTCAGGACATCTACAATTTAAAAAGAATGACAAAGAATGTTACACCGAAACAGTTCGTCTTATATATATAAAAAACAACAACATTTCATGTATACAACAGTTTCTTTGAACTTTAGTTCCTGCAATTTACAAGGAATATACAACAAAAACTCATTTAAAACCGAAAAAATGTTAAAATAACGTGAATAAAGCTAAAAAACAGAAATAAATGGGCTCGAAATATCAACTAAATGGTATAAAAATCTGACTGAAACTCAAAAACAAATGCCAAAATTTAATCAAATACTTACAAACAGTTAGGTTGTAAGGCCCATAACATGACACAACTCTACAACAGCTCATTGTTTTTGGAGTAAAAATTGTCTATTAATTTAATAATTTCGAAGCGAGGAGCCAAACATAACCTCACGAAAAACAATAACAAACCCAGATGACTGTCAAGCGACATTGTATTATCAGTAACCCGCGCATGTGGACAATTAATAGAAAGGAATATAACAATACTATGAAGAAGGTATAGCTAATTTATGAACATGAGAAAATATGATACTAAATATTAAATAGCATTCAGGGAGGATTTATCTAAACTTAAAACATATTTATATATTCCACTAATATTACCAATATCGTCTCTAAAATTAATCCTTTCACGTAAATCACATATGAAACACATCTCCATGAAAACTCTCTGCTTGTAATTCACCTCTGTCATTAAAATTTTCCGCTCACTGAAATTGATATTATGTCCAGTTTTATTCACATGACTAGCCAAAGCACATCTATTCGGTCTTAGTTTAATGTCACTTTTGTGTAATGATATCCGCTGTTTTAGTGATTGCGAAGTTTGTCCCACATAGGAAGCCCCACAACTACAATTAAACTTATAAATTATATTGGTCCTAAAAAGGTCGTCATCTCTATCCTTTACATGAGAAAACAGATTCCTTTTTGTCAGAATATTACAAATAGCAATTCTCAGATTCGGGACCTTGTAAAGGATCTTTCTCAGTTCGAAAGTAAGGGAACCAACAAAAGGCAAAGTCACAAAGCGAAACTCCGTCACCGCGTCTGATGACCCTGTGTTTGATTGAACACCTGATGAATGTGTCGAACTATCTAACAGATTTTTGATGCCCAAAATGGGCAGAAAAATTCTATTGAGGTACCAACGAGGATAGCCATTGTCAAGTAACAAATTTTTCAAACGCATCAATGTAGGTGCTATCAAAGTTGGATGACAGATCCTTTTAACTCTATTAATAAATCCTTTTATTGTATTAATTTTGACACTAGGTGTATGGTAGGATTGATAGTGAATAAATCTACCCGAATGTGACGGCTTTTGATACCAATCAAGAATAATTTGATTATCACTAGTTCTTATAACTCTTGTATCTAAAAAAGGCACAGACCCTTCATTTTCCTTCTCCACAGTGAACTTGATATGATCATCAAAACTACCGAAAACACCCAAAATTTCCTGAATGCCATCCGACGGAAGTGACAAAATTAAGTCATCGACATACTGATATATAAAACTCAGTTCAAAACTCAACCTCGGAATACAATCCTTCAACAAAGAAGACATTACCATGTTCGCCAGTTGAGGTGACAAACAAGAACCCATGGGACAGCCAAAAACTTGGGAATAGTATACGTCTCTACAAACGAAATAGTTGCAGTCAAAAATGAGTTTGACAAGATCACAAAAATCCTTCATGGGAATGTTTGTATGTTCCCGAATTAGATTCCACTCATTTTTTATAATTTTCAGCGACAACTCAACTGATATGTTAGTGAAAAGAGAAACCACATCCAACGAAACAACAACACAATTTTCTCCAACACATACATTACTCATCCTCTCCGCAAATTCAAAAGAATCTTTTACAGCAAACGAATGAAATGAACTGAAGGAGACCTTCAAAATATCTGCAACATACTTACTAAGTTCATACGTTGTAGAGCCCATAGTAGAAACAATGGGTCTGATCGGCATATTTGTTTTATGAACTTTAGGTAGCCCATAAAATTTCGACGGAATGGCATTGTACGTCGTGAGTTTTTTCTTCATGACATTATCGATATAGCCTTTATCAAAGAGTTTTTTTATAAATAAGTTGCTGAGTCTCTGATATTTTGACGTCGGATCATCACGCAGAACCCTGTATACACTCTCGTCTCCCAAAATTTCAGTCACCCTCGAGTCATATTGCTGTCTCGTCAGAAGGACAGTTGAGTTACCATTATCAGCTCTAACAACTACCATTTCCGGATGTTGTTTCAAAAACTTTCGAGATCTTGTCAGCATCGTTGGAGATCTTTTGAGGGGAAGAGTTACCAATGTTATTACTAATTTTTTGCAAAGGCAAAATTTTAAGGTTGTTGATATTTTCGGTTCGATGCTGACAAGATCTCGAAAGTCTTTGAAACAACATCCGGAAATGGTAGTTGTTAGAGCTGATAAGGGTAACTCAACTGTCCTTCTGACGAGACAGCAATATGACTCGAGGGTGACTGAAATTTTGGGAGACGAGAGTGTATACAGGGTTCTGGGTGATGATCCGACGTCAAAATATCAGAGACTCAGCAACTTATTTATAAAAAAACTCTTTGATAAAGGCTATATCGATAATGTCATAAAGAAAAAACTCACGACGTACAATGCCATTCCGTCGAAATTTTATGGGCTACCTAAAGTTCATAAAACAAATATGCCGATCAGACCCATTGTTTCTACTATGGGCTCTACAACGTATGAACTTAGTAAGTATGTTGCAGATATTTTGAAGGTCTCCTTCAGTTCATTTCATTCGTTTGCTGTAAAAGAATCTTTTGAATTTGCGGAGAGGATAAGTAATGTATGTGTGGGAGAAAATTGTGTTGTTGTTTCGTTGGATGTGGTTTCTCTTTTCACTAACATATTAGTTGAGTTGTCGCTGAAAATTATAAAAAATGAGTGGAATCTAATTCGGGAACATACAAACATTCCCATGAAGGATTTTTGTGATCTTGTCAAACTCATTTCTGACTGCAACTATTTCGTTTGTAGAGACGTATACTATTCCCAAGTTTTTGGCTGTCCCATGGGTTCTTGTTTGTCACCTCAACTGGCGAACATGGTAATGTCTTCTTTGTTGAAGGATTGTATTCCGAGGTTGAGTTTTGAACTGAGTTTTATATATCAGTATGTCGATGACTTAATTTTGTCACTTCCGTCGGATGGCATTCAGGAAATTTTGGGTGTTTTCGGTAGTTTTGATGATCATATCAAGTTCACTGTGGAGAAGGAAAATGAAGGGTCTGTGCCTTTTTTAGATACAAGAGTTATAAGAACTAGTGATAATCAAATTATTCTTGATTGGTATCAAAAGCCGTCACATTCGGGTAGATTTATTCACTATCAATCCTACCATACACCTAGTGTCAAAATTAATACAATAAAAGGATTTATTAATAGAGTTAAAAGGATCTGTCATCCAACTTTGATAGCACCTGCATTGATGCGTTTGAAAAATTTGTTACTTGACAATGGCTATCCTCGTTGGTACCTCAATAGAATTTTTCTGCCCATTTCGGGCATCGAAAATCTGTTAGATAGTTCGACACATTCATCAGGTGTTCAATCAAACACAGGGTCATCAGACGCGGTGACGGAGTTTCGCTTTGTGACTTTGCCTTTTGTTGGTTCCCTTACTTTCGAACTGAGAAAGATCCTTTACAAGGTCCCGAATCTGAGAATTGCTATTTGTAATATTCTGACAAATAGGAATCTGTTTTCTCATGTAAAGGTTAGAGATGACGACCTTTGTAGGACCAATATAATCCATAAGTTTAATTGTAGTTGTGGGGCTTCCTATGTGGGACAAACTTCGCAATCACTAAAACAGCGGATATCATTACACAAAAGTGACATTAAACTAAGACCGAATAGATGTGCTTTGGCTAGTCATGTGAATAAAACTGGACATAATATCAATTTCAGTGAGCGGAAAATTGAGTTTGCCGAAAAATATCTGTGTTGAATGTTCTTCGAAACTTGATTCCTTTTATCAATTTTGGAATGATTCAATCCAAGCAGAGAAACAGTTAAACTTATGGTTATCTGATGTTAAAACATGCACAGCAGAAAGAAACAATAAAAAGTTATATAATTCACACGAAAAGGAACAAATCAATAATAAACTGATGGGTGTTACAGAGATCAAAGAAGAAGCTCTAGATTCAGATGATGAAATATTGTTGTATAGATTGAAGAATTATGATGGATATAGAAGTAAACATCCAAAACTGAATATACAGGTTAGTTCAAGAACACTAAATTACCACTTTATATAGTAAAAAGTGAGAATGGCGTCGAGTGAGCAAGATATCAGTGAGTGCTCCGATAAAAACATAAGTTTTCTCTTTGCATGTTGCAAAAAAAACCCGATACACGGCTATTATGTTTGTACAAAGTGTAGTGGAGTCTTCCACAAAAGTTTGGTGTTACAGAAGCAATACTGCCGATATATAGCCAAATAGTTGTAAATATTATCTTGCAAAAGCCTGCCAGAACTTCATACACAGAAGAGTGAAATTGAGGACGGATTTCACATCAAAATGCTTTGTGGAAACACTGAGAAATGAAAATCTCAGCACCATGACGAGTCCAATCATAAAAGTGTAAGGAGAAGAACTATTGAAAATTTTAATATGAAGCTCTGGAAATGGAGAGGGGTGAGATTGGCGTAAAATAAAATTCAGCAATAGCGGAAAACAAAATTGATTTCCTGGAATGAATGAAAAAAGCTAAAGATTAAAGCAAGATAAGATAGCAACGGATCAAAGATTTTTGCTTAGTGGACGATAGCAGATTATTGAGCTCCATTGTCAGGAGATGTTCGCGTATTAGAATGGGCAGTGTTGCATAGATATACCAATGTTTAGTGAGATTCCAGAACATAAAAAATAGACAAAAGGGCACGTGGTGAATATCTAGAGCACACGAAAAGAAACGGAGAACATATAAGGCAGTGTATAGATGCTATCAAAAAAACTGAAAACAAGGAACAAAGAGGATAAAATGAACCGTCAGCAGTTGAACATGAAATTCCACCAGATAGTAAATACCCTAAATACGGAATCATGTTTGAAATTCACGCCAATGTTACACACAGCTGCAATGACCGTACATCAGTGGCGATAGCGCAAAAGAATTAATAATGATTAAATTCTAGTATAGAAGAGTACAAGCGCGCAACAACGAATCTCTGAAGACAGAACGTAGAGACAAGCGCTCTAGATGCTTTGGAAACGAAGCCAAAGGAGCAAGAGAATATTGAAGCCAGATATTGGTAAAAAAAAGGAAACATTCTCATTGTAAGGAGATGAGTAATGCTCGAAAACTTTGAATAAGTGCTGAGAAGATGATTTTGGCACGATCGAGGTGTTTTTAGTCAATTTTGTGAGTTATATTAGGCCCCAAGGGCATGCAGTTTTGCAGAGATAACAGATAGGTTATTTTTCGAAATGACGCTTTGCTATGTAAGGATGACTTGTGATTATCCAATTGTTCCCCAACCTCAGTGTTATATTCAATCGTGTAACCGCTCTTAAGCAAGCGTCTCCAAGAACATTAATCCTTTGAGCAGAGTACAGACAACGCTATTTAATATTGTTTTCAGAGCAGATGCAAATCGTGAGGACATAGGCTCGTTATAGATATGATTGGGTGTTGGTATAAATAGCGTAATGTCGCAGAATGGCGAAATACTTCTATTGGTAGTGTGTGTCCTAGACGTAAAATCTAGTAAGTGGCGTTTATAAAGACAATTGATGGAAATTTTGTCCAGCCAACCCAAAATCCACAGTCTCATTGTTTAAAGAACTGTAACCAAATAGCTAGAGTCCAATATGGGATATACTGCGAAAATGAATTTAATGAACCAGACAGTAGTTGTCGGATTTCTTTTTTTGTCATACACCTGGTGAAACTCCTTCGGTAGATTAGCTGTATGGGGGGCAGTGATGGCACTGTTTCTCTATATTTGGCTGAAGTGGTCCAGTCTTGTCAGGAATCAGAAATTGATGACCTTTTCAATATTTAGAAGCGCAGGGCTATGCCAACTTTGTTTTTGTTGCGGAGCAGCTGGCTGTTCATCAAGTGAGCTTGTTTATATTCCACACTAGATGCTGTTGGTCGCAAAGAGCTGGCAGAAATCAATTTAAGAATGGTGGACACGCATGATCTCTTATAATCAAGGAAATTGATTTGACTGATAGTGAAGGGACCGTAGTTGGCGATCGATAAATATGACTCTCTCATTGTTGAAAAGGAGTTTTGAGTTGTTCTCTTGTTTCATATGTGTAAGAATAGTGTATTTCGTCAATATTGCCTTTATAGGGCACCTGAACTTCCGATGTAGTGTTCTTACTTTGCGTGAGATTGAAACTCTTCTATCTAAATTACCTAATTAATGCCAAATATTTTACTAAGCTGGCGATTTTGAAACGTGGACTATGATGAAAGTTCTTTTCAGATACGCAGAATTTTGAGGAACTTGTTGTCCCGTCCTTCAATCTCATAATGCATGTCAATCAGACCTACAGTATCACTAAAACAATACGCTAAGCACACAATCGACTATGTATGCTCAAACTTGGATGAGGCGGAGTTATTTACCTGTTTGTATTATTGCCTGGCAAGCGCTGGTACACTTTTTGGATCATGAAGCGGTACTTTTTTAAACCACTTCAACCTCAAACAGCATGTAAAAAATTATAATCATGGTAGAATATATAGTGGCAAAAAATTATAAAAAATTGGAAATGAGAAATGCATGTTGACAACGCATGGGACTCTTGTTTACAGGTCCTGAAAACGAACCCGTCAATATTGTTCCATAATTAACTTACAACTTTTATTTGAGGCTTGTTTTCCATTGAAGAAAATTGGAAAATTAAAAATAAAAAAACCTGGATAACCAAAGGAATAAAGATATCTGCCCAGAACTTGAGGTCTCTCCATACCTGGCAAAGCATATGCGTAGCGAGTTTTCTGTCGTCATATTTCAGTCGCTACAGGCGTATTTAACAGACAGGTAATCAAAAATGCAAAAAGAGGTATATTACAAAAAGAGATAAATCGTTCTCGAAACAGAACAAGAGAAAACTGGTTGATGAATAAATGAACTAAAGAGGTAAATCAACCTCATTACCGCAGTATTGATATCGATCTGACATCTTGAACAACTTCTACTGTACAATAGGTTCATAAACTTACATCTGGCTTGAATCCGCAGATGGGACCCTTTGGGACTATCTAATGAATGCAGCTATTATGACTTCAATTTTGAGGACAACTGATTTGAGCTTAAAGAAGTTCTCAAGGAGATAACTAATAAAAGCTCATCAAGGTTAAGATGGTTATAGTCAAAATATTTCAGAATCTGCCAATTTGGTTCTCTCGTTCTAGTGGATGCGTTAATATATCTTTCAGAACATGGGACAGTTCCCATCCTTGCCCTGAAACGCAGTTGTGATTCCTCTCCATAAGGGCTGTGACCCAACGACCGCAAGATTATCGGCCGTTTCCTTTTGTCAACATTATCAAAAATAAAATAGAAAAATTAGTAAAAGAAGAATTGATGAAACATCTCACAGATAATAATATAATAAACATTCTCAGTTTGGGATTTCAAAGCGGAAAAAACAGCAAATGATGCTATTTTCTTCTCTACTAGAGAATACATATACATAAATGAATGATGGAGAGGCAGCTGCAGGCAGTTCTTGCGATTTCTCAAAGCGTTTGATTGTGTTAGCCATGAATTTACTGCTGGCGATAAAGCTGGAGTTCTAATGCTATAAGAAATTTTCATTGAACTGGTTTTCGCAATACTATCAGAAGAAGTCCAGGTGGTTAAAATGCAAAAGAGGCACTCTGGAGAAGGCGAGGTTTCAATGGGCCGTACCGCAGGGGTCAGTCTTTGGGGCCCAATCCCTTTCTTTTGTATGTGACGACCTGGCCACTATTCGTAAATTCAGGGGCTTCACTTTTTTGCGGATGATACTAGTATTTTATGGCTGGAGGCGGACATAGATCAATTTGAAGAGAGGAAATGCCTCTTGATCTTGGGATAATAAAGCATGGTGTTGACTCAATTCGCTTTTGCTTCAACTTGGGAAAACAAATTTGATCTCTTTCAAGTTCCAGTTTTGATAATCTACTCCTGGAAAATCAAATAATTCAAATAGACCAAATACCTAAGTTCTTGGTAGCATATAGACAAAACTGAAGTTTGATGAACATTCGTTTTGAACTTAAATAGGAAGTATCCTCTGGTTTGCTTTGCATGTTAGAGTTTGTTTCGGGGAATGAATTTTGGCTTGGCTAGGAATGGTAATTTTTCTCCTTTACGTTAGTCCCACTTGAGGTATGGCATTGCATTTTGGGGATTATGCAGTAATCATTTGTTCAACTCAGTATTTGTGTTACAAAAAAGAGCCTATTCGTTACTGTGTGGGGCTCAGTTCCCGTGATCACTGCAGACCGTCTTTGCATTAACCTGAAACTTTTGACTCTATCTTGTTTTTCATACTTGAGCTGTAATGCCTGATTCACAAAAAAACATTCAACCTCAAACTTTATGTATAAATGAAATCAGAAGGTAATGCAAACGAAGAAACCATCCAGTATTTCCCTTAACCCTATACCAAAGTCTAGCCTCTGGAAATTCATAATGGTATGAAGCAAAAAAATGTATACCATCTCCACTAACTTACAAGGAATATACCTTCCCAAAGAAGTTCAAAAAAAAAGTGAAGATACCTTTTACGGAGAGCTTACTACAATTTGCAAGAATCATTACAGTGCATACTCTAGTAGTTTTGCATTTTGTCCTTCAGGTGTACTGTATCATATCATATCTTTATTTTAAATTTTTGTAATTGTTGGACAATGGGGATATTGGTTTTATTTTATTTTAATCAATATCCTATATTTAGTTTCAATTTTAATATCTGTGATATATTTTTTAATCTTTTTTGTTTCGACAATGTGATATAGTGTGAATATTGTGTTATTTGTTTCTTTATTTTACTCCTATAAATTACATATTGTATTATTTGCCATGCTTTGTCAATAAGATTGTTATCTTCGACAATAAAGTATATTTTTGATTGATTTGATTGATTGATATATATATATATATATACATATATAGTAGTATAGTATAGTAGTAGAATTTCAGTTATATTCCATATTTCAGACATATAGGAGTTCGATACGCGAAAGTGACCATATTAAAAATTTTGTCAACGTTTCGTTACAAGGTTTGTAAATAATTGTAAACATTTTCATGACATAAATCTTCAATCAATTGAACATTCAAATAACTGTATGTTCATGTGGTTATATTTTTGAAGAATAATCTCTATGAAAATAAGCGAAATGTTTTGTCACAATTTTATAGTATAGTATTAAAAATGCAATTTGCTGAAGCATTTTGATTTTATATACATATAGTTATTAAGAATAAGTTTATCTATGTAAGACAGAAGTATTTAACTGAGTTAATGAAATTCAAGGAGTTGGATTGTACCTTATTTAAGGATTTGGAACCCAGAGCTTGTAAGGTTGACCACCCAATAGATAAACAGAAAATAAAGTCAAAATCATTTGATAATGGATTAAAGAGGAACAGCAAAGCTGTCCGAAACCGTTCAACAGTTGAAGAAATCGTTGCATATATTCTGTTTCGGATGCCTGCATTTTATGTCCATTATGCTAGCCATATAGCATCAAATATGTTTCTACGAGCTAGTGTTGGGTAGGACACGACATGAAAATGAGTTTGTAAAAGTAGCCTCTTTTTTGTACTGAGCCAGTACAATGTCCCACTTCAAATGACGTTAGGCGTACTGAAGCTCGGCGATACGTTTGAAGTTACGAGTACGAATATGACATTTGATTTTATTGCAGTACAATAGTTACAGTCTGAACTCTGATTGATGATATATTAATAATCAGTATCGCAAAGTGATATGAAACGATTAGCATAGTGAATATTGTTTGTAAGTAGGTAAATAAAAATATAAACAATTTATATATTTCGAAGGGTTAGGATATTTAAAAGCAAAACAGTCGCTTCAATACGTGCCTCATAGGATATTTCCTATCGCTCGACGAGACTCGAAAAGCAATAATGCAATAAATTTGTAGCATGCGTCTCACTTCCTCTTTCTCTTCATCCTACAGTTTTACGGAGACGGAAAGTAAGTAGCGCCTAGCGCGACAACCACGTCATAAAATTTGAAGCAGTACAATATGAAATTTTGAGCCGCTCTTACATTTTGACGTCATGTACGGGACAAATGTACTGCCTCTTGTATGTCCTACTCAACACTAATATATATATACATATATATATTCATTCGCAGTGAAGACAACGTATACTTTTGTTCTCCGTTATTTCGAGTAGTTTTATGGAAAATAAGTGACATTAAAAAGTGTATTTTTGTCCGTTTGTGCGAAGAAGATCAGTGAACGTAATAGAGAATTTTTCATCGAAGCATAATTTATGGTTCCCGAGTATATAGTACCTACATATATGTAATTGAATACGTATTGAAACGTCAACTTTTTAATAAAATCGAGTTTTTTTAAGATTCAACCAGCCTGTTATTGCTAATAATTTATCAAGAGATTAAAAATAGATCACAGGCAACAACAATTTGAATAAATAATTAAAATATCTGCAAGCTGAAAATATGGCAATGACCCCAAACTTAAGCTGAAAAGTTTCAAGTATTGTTCTAAACTGTAAGTACCTTTTTTTAAAAGATTTGAAATTCTAAATAAATAAAAAATTTCATTAAAAACGGCTACTTCCATATAAACGAACTATACCGATAATTTTGCTCTACCTATTTAATATTTTCCCGCGACTAATTTCTTTGTTATTGTTTATTTACTTGTTCTTAGTTCTCGCGGATAGCATTAATCGCCTCCGTGGCAAAGTTTGACCAAATCTCCCATACCGGAGAGTTCAAACAATAAACCACAATTGTGTGATTGTCTTCCGTATCAGAGGATTTTGATTGTTGTACTATTTTCATCTTCAAATTTTCAATCCAATGCTTGGCTACGCCGTTCTGATGAGGACCAAAGAGTCCGAAACACGTGTCAACGGCTGCTTCCATATAAACGTACTATACCGATAATTCTACTCCACATCTATAATGTTTTCCCATGACTAATTTCTTTGTTGTTAGATAAATAGTACCCTATTATTTTTATTTTCAAACATTACGTAGGTAAGGGTTTCTTTGGTTTCCCTTACCATCTAATGATAACTATTTTGAATGTTAATATTAGACTGAATAGCATATAATAAATAATTAGCAAGACAAAGCAGCCTTGTCTTTTCAAAAATTTTTTCAAATCAATAAATGTCAAAGAAATTTCAATTACGAATATCGTATTGAAACGTCAACTTTTTAATAAAATCGAGTTTTTTAAGATTCAACCAGCCTGTTATTGCTAATAATTATCAAGAGATTATATATATATATATATATATATATATAATATCATATATATGAATATATATATATATATATATATATATATATATATATATAATATATATATATATTATATCTATATATATATGGAAATTATATATATATATATATATATATTATATATATATATATATATATAATATATATATATATATATCTATATATATATGAAATATATATATATATATAATATATATATATATATAATATATTATATATATATATATATACACAGAACGAAAAACGTACGTGAATATAATGAATAAAACCATTGTGATAATGTTATCCGGACATCAATTTCCAACCGATGCTCGAGTTCAATTTTGTATTATTATTAATTGCTTGATGTTCAAGTGATTATATCAATCCCCGAGAGGCATAAATTTCATCACCTGGATTTCAAAACAAAGTACATTTCTACTAATGAACCATCTGTGCATCATTCAATCAACATCCAGCATGATATTAATGTTTTTTGTACATCAACCGATCACCATGTAGTCATTGAATTAAGGAACCCAGGACGTTACATCAATCAACCGATACATTATTTCTAAGCCCATGCGCACAGATGACTCTCGAACATCGTTGCAATGTTTCGGAGACATTAATATAATGTAAAAATACATCGTATCTGAGCCTACAGGTTGCACCTACTTAAAAATTTTTGTTTTC